>JAYMFT010004924.1:0-17181 GCA_038088735.1 Panulirus argus | reverse complement strand
ATATATATATATATATATATATATATATATATATATGTGTGTGTGTGTGTGTGTGTGTGTGTGTGTGTGTGTATAGTACAAGTGTGAGGCGAGGAAGATGTTTATCACATAAAGATAATGCCAGGGTAATTCTAGTTTAAGGGTAGAATTGATAAAACACATACGATATGTATTTTAGCAATTCTGTGATGTCCTAAATGGATCCAGTCAAGTCACTCACATGAAAATATTTAGATTATATGAATTGTATAGAATGGGGAGATAGCTCCCTTTTGTTATCACTATACCCACTTAACTACATAAGAAACTAGTTACACAAAATCTTCATCTTCGATGTGTTGCCAAAGGCAAAGTCTCGTCAAAACTTTTAACTTATTTGCATAATGTCTGTACTGAGGACCCTTATTTCTGCTACTGAGAGAGAGAGGTTGGAAGTGCTGCCATTGTACCTCATACTAATGGAACTAGAGTAGAGAAGAATGGTGGGCAAGATGCTTGGGTATCTACTTTGCAAAAGTGAATTGCATCATACTCTTTTCTCTCGAGTTTTCAAACACTACACCCACAGACATTATAATCTTCTCTATGTCCTTACTCCTTGCTTTGAATACCCTGAGACCAGATTATATCATGATTGTCAATCCATATTCCTGGAGGAGGGATTCAAGTCAAACTGTCATGGACTCCCACTCTCATACATCGAGAACACGACAAATTTGATGTAACTAATTTTTTACATTTGATAAATATACTGTTGAGCAATCGATTGTCGCTTCAGAAATGTAAAAGTTCTAATCAGAGAACTAACATGTACGTGAAGCAAGTACAATTAAGCACCACCAGATTTACTTTTCATCATAAGATATTCGCAAAACATATGTATGGTTGAAGTAACAAGATCAACGGATGAAAAAAATGTTGTCAATGCCGGATTAATGCCAGCCTATAGGTACTATTGACATTTTTGTTTCTTTGGAGAAGTTGATTAAGTGGAGTGTAAAATGAGTGTGGACAGACATATGGACACTCACCAGAGCACTATGTCTAAAGTTCGTGAGAAAATTTAAGCAATTTTGATAGAGGTGTCAACACACTGTGCGAGATATGGCACAGGAAATTTTGAGACTATCCATTTTTTACGGCCATCAGATGAGTCACTGATGTCAAAGGACTGTAAGCTTATATACGGAACCATCAATGAAATATTTCCTATTATATTCATCTGCCTCTCTGATGGTCGATGTAAAAGACATGATTTGTGACCTCTGTAATTTTTTTGTCCGTTAACACCCACACGAGGAGCATGGCTGTTAACCGCTGGTAGCGGGGAGAGGAAACAGGAATTATAGTGATAAGCTAGGCTGGGCTACAGTAGTCCTAGTACCACAATGATGAGCTAGGCTGGGGCTATACTAGTCCCAGTACCACAGTGATGAGCTAGGCTCGGGCTACCTTAGTCCCAGTACCACAGTGATGAGCTTCGCTGGGGCTGCCCCCTGGCCATGTACCCCTGCTGCCGGGCCTGACGCCACGGGTTGTTGCGCTGATGACGGGCTTGGACCAGCGGAAAGTGACGTGGGAACCTCTGCAGGGACGGAGGGTCGTCTGCCTCCTCCCGAAGCTCTGGTCGCAGGTCGGAGTGACGCACTGGCGGCCAGAAGGGAAAGTAGCTCAGCAAGGGGCCCTGAAACAGTACGGGGAAATTTTTCAAGGTTGGATTTATTAGTTTCGTCCTCTTCCAAGAGAGAAACCGAGAATATTTGCTACAAAGCGCAGTTTAGGTTTGTTCTCGATTCATACATATATATATATATATATATATATGAAAAAATGCCAGTAAATTATTATTGTAGCATTATATTCACTGTAATTACTGATAATGAATATAGCAAGTGTATGCACTGCAGTCCTATTCCTCGATAACACGTAAAGGCATCATCACCACTATACCATGGTTGGGCGACGCGCGTCCGGCCTGCCAGTGGACCTGCCAGGGAAGACGACAAGGTCGTGTGTTGCTGCAGAGGAGGTCGTGTGGCGACGACTGGTTTGGCCGGCTTCCCTCGAAGACTTGGCCTCTCCACTGCCTTCGCCCTCCGCCGCCTCTCCCGTGTCTGCGGGTGTAACCAGACGCATGAACACCTTGCGTGTGTTAACACGTAGCATTCTCGAGGTATGGAGGTAATACGATGACGAACATTTTGGGAGGTGACAATCCTCGAGTCTATAATTTAGATGATGTTAAGTGATAAGAAAGAGCAATCTTTGCTGGATGATAAGGAGCTCATCTGCGTAAAATATTTCTAAATGACACATCGACAGTTCAGCACATAGGGAAAACACCGAGCGGCAAAGATTTAGCCTAGCCCACTTCGCTGGGGCTTGGCATGAGTTTACCAGCTATTTTGCACACCTTGCAGACCTAGTGTAATACTACATCACTGTACAGCTCATTGTACTATGACATCATTGTGCTACAGCTTGGAGAGCTTTGGTTAACTTCTCTAGCTTTGAGATAATTGGACGTCATCTGTGGAATATCACATTATCTGTAGCCAAAAGTTTAAAGTTCCACCCTTCAGGTAGGGTTTGAGACAAGCCACACAGTTGTTTCCTTGGATCAGTACGATGAACTTTTAAGTACTTTGAGTCCTCCCTCTTTCTGTAAGGCCTTGGGTTCTAGTCACCAATAGTGGGTGTGTCTTACTAACATTAATTCTGTAGCAAATATGTTGACGTGATAATGACATGTTGGAAATAGAGCTATGCTCTCTCAAATAATCACATGAGGAACCGTGTTTAGATATGTAAGTATTTTTAAATAATCTTCACTGAGAGTAAAGGTCATAAGCCTGATTTTACGGGTACCTAATTCCCCATGTAGATAGCTAATAGACCCCTTCACCCTCAGTGATCACCTGTGGAGCGGGTGATTCTGCTGGTTATATAATGATGTGTTAGGAAGTGTCGTATTTCACAAGGAACCTTTTTATTTCTACTTATCAACTCTGTAACCCATAAAAATGTGAGGTTGCCATTTGCATAAAGTAAAAATGTCTGTGGTACATTTTGTCTTGAACTAGTAGGTCAAAAAGCATATCAAAATGAAGTCAGGTGAATATGGAATCTAATTTGAGTTTCGTGAGTGTTGTTAGCATGAGATGACTCCTCACCGGAGGCAGCGGTTGTAGGCATGCAAAACACCGCCAGCAGCAACAGCAAGAGCAGCGGCAACAGCACCCACGCCACGCGAATCGAGAGGGCGGCCATACGGGATGTTCAACAGATCTGGAAGAGAACAGACGTCAAGAGATTACACACACAGTTCCGCACGCGCCACAGAACTCTATACCCCTTAGCACAGGGACAGACATTTGATACAACTTTCACTCGTCTTGCTACTGTGATGCGCCGATACAGAGTCCAGGAACCTCCTCCCGTAGGGTGAATATGATGACATTTGTCAATGCTGGAATGAAAACGAAGATCACTTGGCAGGACTGGTTTCAGCCGAAGCGGCTCAGTGTCGGAACTAGGGCTCGGCGCAGCGCATGGAGCCCGTTATTGTAGCTTATTCATTGTTTCATTTATTGGTCAGTTGGTGGAGTTATGGTCGTCAACACAGGGAGCTAGGGTGATCAACAGAGAGCTATTGGTTATTAACACAAGTAGTTATGGTGGTTAACACGGAGTTATGGTGGTCAACACAGGGAGCTATGGTATCAACTGGCTCTTTCTCCAACTTTCATCCTTATTGCCTCATTTTTATTGATAAACCTTTTTTCATAAAGTTAAAAACTCAAGCCTACAGATTTAGACGAGGGAGCTGGACAGAATGCCAACGCCCGGCACACCTTGCAACGCGGCCCACTTAGACATGACGCTGCGTCATATCATACCGCTGGGGAAAAAGATGAATAAAATTGAATTTGTATTCAGGTCTGATTGTCGGAGCAAAGATAGGTCTCCATACGACCCACCCAACCAAGACGTTGTTGTCACCACAATAATTTGAAACATTACGTTCGTCTTGTTTCTGACTGATGAATTTCTACAGAATCCTTTTCATCGTACAAGTTTTTCATTTTTTTTTTTCACACATACAGAATAGTCTAAGGTCTCTACTATTTTCTTTATTTTTTTCACCAGAATCAATAAAACTTACCTGACAATATTTGATTCGACTTTTAGTGGAGGTCCTGGGAGTCCTCTGTCTTTGATTCACCTCTTAAACAATCCGCCGACCACTATTCTTGAAGAAGGTTGACATATATATATATATACATCCAAGGCAAGTATCGAACACAAGGTTAAGTGTTTCCTCGGAGTATGAGCAACACAATGTTCAGTGTTGCCCCTCCTAAACACGACGTGCAAGTGAGTGTGGGTTAAGAGGAACACTGAGCTATGTACACCATGCTGGCTGGCCACTCGGCTTACTTTCACCTTAGTCACTGCTGCCCAGCATCACTGCCAGGGGTTCTCCCCAGCTAATGCCATCACTTCCAGGAAAGTACATACAACCGCTGGGCGTCACTGACCTGTGGCCCCACAGTATGACTAGTGGTTTTAGGTGTCAAACTACATGTTCCTCAGATGCATTCCTCATGACCAGGAGTTGTGAGAAATATCCTCCCTACAGTTAGCCGGTGCTACCCATATAGTACCCCTCACACACTGCCCCCAGCTCTGGGGACCTGCTCAATCTCTCTCTCAAGCCCTCCCAGCTACCACACACACACACACGCTGGCTCCCACATCCTTAGGGAAACTGATTGCTGCTGCTCCCCCCCCCAGCCCATGTCCCTCACACCCCAGCCACTGGACAGGTTCTTCCAGTTATAGTGACGAACTGACCGAGTTAACATTCTTGATATTGTATTTGTAATGTTAATTTACCAAGTCCACATGTTCCAATGAAATATCTGTAACTGTTTATATATATATATATATATATATATATATATATATATATATATATATATATATATATATATATAAGAAGGGGAAATCGCAATTCAGTAGCTCATGTAATTTCATTTAACATGTAATTTTTCTATACATGTGGCACAGCATATTTCACGGAGACAATCCGCCTCATCAGGTGCCAATAATTCATAAAGTTTTCAAATCTCGACACGGCCACAACAACAACCTCTCGCCTCTGCCACTGTAAACGACGCACTGGCCTGACCGACAGTGACCGCTAAAGGAAAAGTGGGGGGAGTGCCATGTGGTTAAAGGGGTTGTGTAGAAGGGGTTGGCCCGGGTGATAAGATATGTGTTCGATAAGTTTTCTTACGTTTTGGGTTTTTGCTAATTCCTCCATGATGACTTGGTTGATAATAGGATGGGCTTTCAAGATGCCTGGGGACAAATTAAGGTTCTTAGTATTAGCAATTAAGACAGATTCAATTTGACTGGGTTATTAAGGTCTGCACGGTGATCGTTTTCATGGTAGTGTTTAGCTATCGCATTTTCTTGGTCATCCCTGCGTACTGAATAGCATCACAGTTACAGTTTTGCCAGTCTGGCCAATGTATACATCTTTACATGCCTTACATTTGACGACATAAACACTCCCATTTGTTGGAAGATTTTGCCTACTTTTAATTAAAGTCTTACTGATAGTGTCATTGTACTGGAAGGCAACATTAAAACCATTGTTTTTTTAGTGCCTGTCTTACATTAGCTTAGTTAGGAGAATAGGGCAACACTAGACATTTAGACCTATCATAATTTTTCACATTTTTGTTACTAGATGCTTAAAATGTCTTCCTAGCTTACCAGTAAGCCTTGTTCACAAACCACTTAGGGTAATATAACAACCTAAATATACGTCTTAAATGACTACATTCGTCTGCCGGACTTAAGGGATCACATATCCGCAATGCTCTTAAAAACATAGACATAACTATAGACATTTTTACAGAAGAATTACGTACTGAAAAATGATGAATATAACTCTAAGAGTTTGTAGAATTCCAATCATTTGTCCTTTAAGATCCACAGGTTTGGTTTGGCGCCACAGGCCTAGAACTGTGATCATTGGGTAAGGTGGACAAATCTAGCGCTAGAGACTGGCGTTACAATACACTAATGCGTTCCCACACTCTGTTCGGAAATGTTCCAAGACATTATGTGTTCCCACACTCTGTCTCTTAGTGTGCCAAAACACTTTGTTTTCCCACACTCTGCCTGCAAGTGGTAACACCTCAAGCAAGAAGTCGCCTTCTAACATGTCTGTAGCATCACTGGATGGAAAGAACTTTCGGATCCCAAAGGCGTCTACCTTGCCCTGTTCCTGTGTGGGGCGCAACCCCTCGAGGCGACGCGGGAGCCGGAGTAATCACTGAGTTACACAATTGTCTAAGTACAGAGTGAACGACAGAGCAACACGAAGGTGCTGTGTGTGGGTGGCGGTGGCCAGTTAACCATGAGTGTCGCTAACTCTCACTATTACCACAATGTTATTAGCCACATCCATTACCACACGAGAGGGGACCCTTGGGTAAGGCAAGGCAGGTATTATTCCTAGGGAGAGGGGAGACAAATTGCTACCCACGTGTCTCCTGTGTGTCGTCAAAGGTGACTAATAAGGGCGAGAGAGAGGAAGGCTGGAAATCCTTCCCTCCTGTGTTCATTGTCTACAGTTGGGAACAGCAGGGGGAACCAAATAAGGAGAATGTTTGTGTGTGTGTGTGTGTGTGTGTGTGTGTGTGTGTGTGTGTGTGTGTGTGTGTGATCCTTATTTTCGTATAGCAACTAACTTTGTTTACATTAAGCACCTCTACTCGGTGAACATAATCAAAAGGAAATATTAACAATGAAATACCCTCTTCAGCTGGAACAGAGTCCCAAGATGGCCACTCCTTCACACACACACTTGTGTTTCATCCTCTCACGCAACACTGGTGAACCAACGAACTCGTGGTTGTCTATCGTAAATGAGTTTTGTGTCGATGGCATGAGCAAGTTGCCGAGTGTTGCAGAACCAGTCGGCCGCCGGCCAAATGCCACTATTCATCACCTGCACAACGATGATGCTCAATGTCAGAGAGTTATACTTGACCAAGGACTCTTCCCCCCCCCTTCACACAGTTCCCTTACACACACACACACACACACACACACACACACACACACTAGGAGCTGGAGCAGAACAGGGTCTTCCCCGCCTGTCTCTCTCAAGTACCTGAGTCCCTTCCCTGTAGCCACCCACCCACCCTTCGGCCCCGTCCCGCCCACCCTCGCCCCGTCTAGGTCACCTAGACATTCTCAACGGGATCTCACCAGCAGCCGCCCATCCACCACAGTCTGCCATCAGTGCAGGTCATCAATCTCTCTCTCTCTCTCTCTCTCTCTCTCTCTCTCTCTCTCTCTCTCTCTCTCTCTCTCTCGTTCCTTTTTCTCGTGAATTCAACAAAGCAAACTTAAGTTAAGGCTCCAGCTTCAACATCGCCTACGAAGCGACGCGAGCGAGCGTTCTGACTAAGCCAGTTGGTCTACAGGTGGAGGAGACAACGCGCTGTATGCAAGCGGCAACAACGCGAGCAATGATTCACCTTCTGACGGGCGCGTGTCGTCCTCATCAGGCGGTAGAGGGAGTAGACATCACCGTCCAGGTCCTTCTAACCCCATTGTAACCCACCTCACCCTTCTCCGAAAACCCCCAGAACCCCAGACATATGTTTTCCCAGAAATGAGACCAGCCAGTTTCTCTTGCCATAGTCCGCTTTAAATTCGTTCATTATATCCACATGACATGCATATAGATTTTAGAAATTTCATCATATATATATATATATATATATATATATATATATATATATATATATATATATATATATATAAATCAATACTTTTAAATTTCTTCTCCGTTTCCGTCGTTAACGATGTAGCGCCAGGAACAGACGAAGTAAAGACCTCACTCTCTCACCTCCATTCTCTAGCAGTCAAGTGTAATGCACCGAAATCACAGACTCCCTATCCACAACCAGCCCCTACAGACCTCTCTGTGGTTTCCCCCGGCTGCTGCATATGACCTGATTTATTCCACTGACAGCACGTCGCTCCCTGTATACTACCCTGCTCCAATGTACTCTGTCCCGTGCACGCTTTTCACCCTCCTGCATGCTCAGACTCCGAACACTCAGAATCGTAATCACTCTGTCCTTCCATCTGCAATTTGGTCACCCCATTCCCTTGTCCCTTCCAGGACCCCTGAGAGGATTCTTATCAGGGGGTACAAACTTTCTGTCGGGTCCCCTTCCTTCCCTTCTCCATCAGGCATCCTGTTTTTATCCACTACGGTTTTATGCCATGAGCTATAAGGCCAAAAAGGGTACGGAATATGAAACAGGGGTGGAATGGAGCGCTCTATTGATTTTCTGAGATCCCAGGAGATTCCCGGGCCCCCTTTTGTACCCTCGGGCCCGGGTACGATGTACCCCCTGCACCCAGGTCTCAGAGGGCCTGGGACTCCCCTACACGCCTGACGCATACAGAACGAAACAATATTCTGTCATTCTGAACCCTGCTCACGCCAGTGAGGGTGTTAGCGTCGAATATAGAAGAATCCAATTGCGTGATAGATTTTACAAATCGGTGAGTTATATGACTTATCCACCAGTACATTCAAAGAAGTTGCTAATATGAGCCACCTTTACCCTAAGCAACCTTTAGGAAGAAATTGTTTTAAATGTAACTAAAAGCGTAGAAAGGTTAACTGTGAGGAAGAAAAAAAATCCCTTTTTTCACTTGAAGAATTCAGTTATCAGGTCACATGTCCTTGCCGTTGGGACCTGACACAATACATATTTTTCGTCGTGATTCATTGCTGAGGTCAGGTAGGCCTGGGGCGGCCAATCCGCTCACCCACAACCGATCCGTGACGTCATTCGCGTGCATAGCTCCTGACCTTATGAGAGATATTTCCGAATCTAAAGTTTATTAACCCTAACTGAACTTAGATCAAACATACAGAAAACAGGAACTTAACCCGAATTTCTCTAACTCATCGGTGAACACTGAATAGTTCACCGTACAAAGGTAGATATTAGGAAAGTTTACGCTCACCCCAAGAAAACAAAGCTTAGGAAACGAGTTCCGAAGACTCGTCCCAACAGGAAGAGAAAAAAAAAGGAAAATTCAGCTGAAGCGACGCGACGTAATTATCCAACAGCGTCTGCAAGAGGTCGAAAGACCAATGCCCCCGAGATTATATGACCAAGAGAAAAGACGCAAGAACATGTACAAAAACTGAGACAAGTGATAAGTCAAACAAAGGACTACCAGGTGGAGGTTTTGCACCTACCTGTATAACCAAGGCGAAGTCCTACTACTAACCTTATTTACTATTTTACAGTTACGGTGTCTCTTGCTTATTTCAAGTACATAAAATGCTCGTGTCTACAACTGTTAAGTCTGTATGGCTCTTAGAGTTAAACCATAACCCCTTGGACCAAATGAGACTGGTATAATAACTGAAAGATACGGAATTTTAAATCAAATATCCGTGGTTCTTCGATAGCCTGCAGTAAGAATGTTTCATTATGTTTTGGACGCGTTAGTCATTATTCACTGAGAAGGACTGAATGTCGCATCTCATCACAAAAGAAGAGGAAGTGAGAATCGATACTTCATTTGTGTCCGGGAGGGCGCTTAATCACAGCTCTTTGCTCTACTGCTTTGAAAGTTTTACTGAAGTTTTTCCAAACTATTTTCATGTCATTTTCAATGACCGTATCATCCATCCTAAGTTTGCCTATAACGAGCTATGTGAAGATCATTAAAATTTTCATACTTAGAATAGGGTATTTTTTCCACGTCTGTCATTAATTATCACTACATGCAGTGTTGAAAGCGACCTCAGGAATAATTTGAGGGTGATCACTTGTACCAAACTTTTTCTCTCCCTCTCCAACATTATCAACAAGATCGTCAAAATGTAGTCAGAACTAAATCTCCTCATATATGCTCGTCGTAGGTAGATTTCCCGATTAATTGAACCAATCAGATTTAGGTTAGAGTCCACACGCTCAAGAGCTTATACGGAAAGATTAACGCGGTATAGCTGACGCAGGGAAGCGGGGAACCCCCGGGTGATGACATAGAACTCTGGGAAAACTTTGTCGTCAGTGAAAGGCTCTGTTCCTGAGGTTCGATCGTCAGAATTCTAATGAACTAGAACAAAAGGCGGGAAAGGTGTGTAGGGGGAAGACAGGAGTGTTCCAGCACCTAATATTCTATGGAAAATATTTTCAATAAAGGATTTTCTTATTTTCTTTGATTCTTTACCGTTTTCTTTATGGTCAAAGATATTGTTTATATAGACGCCCACAAAGGTAAGCACTTGCCTCTCTTTATTAAACTTAATTGTTGGTGTTAATGATATGCATTTCTCTTTCAAGGTATGGGTAAAAATGAAGCAAAAGCACCCTACATGGCATTTCAATCCTCCAGACTTCCGTTTGCGAAATTTCCGTTGAATTCAATGGGTCCATAAATCTAGGGCTGAAAGTAATTTTTTGCCAAAGTTTGATAACTGCATAGGCTATTTCATGAAACGTTGATCTTTTGTCCATTAGTTTATTATCATTATTATGTTATTATCATTATCATCATTTTTCATATATTTACGCCATTTTACGCTTTAGCGAGGTGGCGTTAAGAACAGAGGACTGAGCCTTAGAGGGAAAATCCTCACTTGGCCTACTCTGTTCATTCTTTTGGAAAAGTGAAAACAGGAGGGGAGGATTTCCAACCCCTCTCCCACCCCTTTAAGTCGCCTTTTACGACACGCAAGGAATACGTGGGAAGTACTCATTATTATTATTATTATTATTATTATTATTATTATTATTCTAGTAGGTGTTCCATGGTGAAGAAGAGTTGTAGGTTGTGACAGGTTGAGAAATCCGAGGCAGGCTTGGCAGGGGTGCTGTGATACTGGTGACTGCAGGCGTCAGTTAAGGCAGAAGCACGTGAGAGAAGTGCGAGTCTACAGAGTCAACGTGTGGAGCTCCTGTAGGAGGAGGAGGTGGAAATAGCCCGAATCTTCCGGTTTCTGCAGGTGCAGATGTGGAGAGCATGGGCCACCAGACACATTCTCCTGAGGTCAGATGGAGCCACAAGTTGCCCCTTGCTTATGGCGAACGTCATTAAGGTGACCAATGGGTCACTACATTATTATCTTTATCATCTTTAATGTGAATTTGTGCTCCACCAGCTTCGTCGAATCCGTGTTGACATGATTTTTTTCATCGATTTTGATGATAAAATCACCATACTCAAAAAATTATGAAAGAACTCAAGTCTTCCATCCGAATACACGGTCCGTACCCGTCGTCACTGCCTTAAAAAGATATAAAATCAGTGAAAAGAATTTAGATCAAGGGGCAAAATATGTGAAGAACCAAGCGCATATTTTTATCTTTTTATTATTTAAGTCACTTTTAGAAATTATTTAAAGAAAGAGGTGTATCTTAGCACCGACGTTCTAAGCGTGTTGCAATCTAATTCAAGATTTGTAATACAAGCATTCTGATTTTTTTTTTTCAAGAATAGCTACATAAAATCAGGAAATAGCAATACACGTAAACTTTCAACTGGAAAGAAAAGTTGATTTTGCTACTTTCAGACACATATGTTCGCGATCAGTTGACTTCGAGTACGTCTCCCTCTGTAACTGCAGTGGGCAAATTCAGTCGCTATCAAAACTAATCGCTAAAAAAGTTTCATAAACTAGCTGGGGCAAATTTAGTCGCTACTGAAACTGATCGCTATAAATGTTTACTAACTCCATCGGGGTTGGGTGGGTGAGTGAGTCAGTGACAGTGAGATGTAAACATCATCTGTACAGCGGGGCGGAGAAAGATACGACTCGGTTATATTTTTCTATATATAGACCTACATCAAAATGCCTCTCTACGAAGGTTTAAGTAGTCTAGGATTAATCAATGAAAAGAATACCACCGTCGTTTTGGACTTCGGAGCAGCTTATACCAAGTGAGTATTCATACGACTTGATAGGAGGTCGTTACAGAAAATATGAGTTGGTTATTTTCATGATATATCGGGATCTCTAGGTCAGACAGCATTATACCGATTTTGTGTGTAATAATTATGCAGTATAAGGACCAGCAGAAAGACTAAGGAATATCACGGATCATCATTTGCAATGATAGTATATTGAGACCGGATCAGTGGGAGAGAGTATATTTCTGATCGTATAAGGATCGGTCGGTAGTTAGGTGTGCTGTGAAGGTTAGATAGAATGTGGGGTTAATGATAGTCTGCTCAGATTGTTCATAAAAAGAGTATACTTAGTAAAATCAATAGAGACGTGAAAGGACACCTGCCTAGTAGGTCTATGGCATAGCCTAATTCTGTCAGTCACAATATCTCAGTTTAGTTCAGTTATAATGTTCTCGCAATTATACAGAATAACTAGACATTCTAATATGGTAATAGATTTTAACATTTAACCATTATTTAACCTTATTTAGGAGTCTGAACAAGATCTCTATCTTGTAGGTCCTTGCACACTCTACATTTGAATTCTTTCTGCTCTACCGAGTGCTTAAAGCACATCTAGATCTCCTTTTCATAACTACTTTACAACTTTTGTTGTAAATGATTATCAATTCCAGTTTCTTAAACTCATCAACAATTAATTACTCTCCATTTAGAATGGTATTAATGTAAGACAGCCCTTATCTCCAAAGATTTATGCTTTTTGATTAAGTGCATTTAATTTTTGAATGGTATCTCACTCTAAAACACCACCAAAAAACTTGTTATTCCATCAAATTCTTCAAATACATTTTATAGAGTATCATCACCTGTAAACAGTAACCGTAGTAGTTTCCATTCTTTTCCGCCACAATGCAGTAGTACATTACTGTCATCCAGCTTCACTCTAATCTCTTGTAATATTAAAATCTGAAGCACATATAATGACATAATACAACCACTGATTTACACAGACTTAATCTTTCAGACAGACACCATTTCCATTAAAAGTTCTTTACAGCATTAAAGATTCTACCAAGTACACCATACTGAGTTAAGACTTTCCAAATACTTTTACTAAGACTGTAATTATATTATTTCCTGGAAATTAATGTATATGTATAAAGGTTTTGTGAAAGCATTTTAGAATGTTTGAGAACTGCATATATTTTGTCTATTTTGTATGATTGCAACACAGCTTTATTTTCAAAAACAATGCATTGAATTATATATCAATTTCAGAGCTGGGTTTGCAGGAGAGAATGGTCCACGTGTAATTGCTAAATCAGAAGTTAAATGCCGAGAGAGTGGGAGGCTTGTTCCAGTATTTCAGTATAGAGATGATGATGAATTGAGGCATCATCTGGTTGACTTTATCCACAAACTATATTTCAGGTAAATCTATTAGCAACAGCAGTTTTTGATGCATGGTATATATACATGTTAACACTCAAGACTTGCAGATATTGTTATAGGTTATTATAAAATGTTATCTTGTATATAATATATTATTACTGAAATAGTCAGAGTCCTTACTATCAGGGCTTTCTTTGATTTTGAATTATTTTTACTGAGCAGAAAGTTTTGTCTTTTAGTTTCTGTTAACAGTTACTAAAATTACCAAAATTACAAGTTTTTTTTATTACTGAACATCATGACAGGGACATGTTTTGTCCATGCCATGCCTCTATAAAAAGAAATTACATTTTTATGCCATATTGTTTTCATATACGTGCCTTCATATTACACTTTAACTTATGATATCAGTTATGGAACTATGCCACTCACTATAAATCTGTAACCAACATTGACCTCTGTACTTAACATAACCTTTGGTCATGATCAGAGGTATGCTGACTGTTTACAACACTTTTACTTCCAGTCATCACTCTTACTCTCACAGCTACTCCTTTCCTATATTGTTTTGAGGTTCTTTCCCCTGTTGGCGCATCATGATTTGCAACTCAAGGGTGGGCTGTTTTGATACCTGCTTCTTTCCCTCTACGTCAAAGCTTTGGAACTCTCTGCCTTCTCATGTTTTTCCCAATAACTATGACGTGGTATATTTCAAAAGACAGTTCTTTCACTTCCTTCAGAATTTGTCAATACTTTCCCATGTCTTTTCTTTTTCCTTTTCTTAATTCTCTCTATATATCATTTAAGGCCTGGCCTTGATGTAGACTTTTGTTCGTGGCTGGAGCCTTCAAAGAAAAAAAATTCTTTTAGTGGCTGCAGGAAAAGGCAGATACTTCACCATCATCCGGTGGCAAACATTTTGAACACAGTACTGTGTCTCTACTAATAGAAAGTGTATGAATACAAATTCATTTTTAGTAGACAGTTTTGAATGTATCATGTTTAAGTGTGAGAAGTGTTTTGTTAGGTAAAGTGTGATGCCAAGTTAAATTTTCATATTGCAGACACCTCCTTGTGAACCCAAAAGATAGGCGTGTGGTGGTTGTGGAAAGTCTCTTGGGTCCAACTAACTTACGCAGTACATTAGCGAAGGTTCTCTTCCGTCATTATGAGGTATACCCTGAACAACATTTTTTTTTTTTCTTTCTTTTTCTTTTTTTTTCCACATAGGAAATGCTTTTATCTGACATATGGAAAGTAGATTTTATGAAATTAGTCTTATAAGATGTTATTGATTGCTGAAGGTTTGAGGAGTATTTATCCTAGATCTGATGCATGGCTTGCATAGATTTTAAGAAGTAAAATCAACAAAGTTGGATAATCTGTTAGTATAGTTCAAAATAGGATAACAGGTAGAATAAAGGCTGAGGAAATGAGAGATATACATATGTGAAAAAATTACTGGAAAGGCATATGGATGAAATCACATAAAGAGCATTTGGGTATATTGTATATATGGTAGATGAACAATTTTATAAAAAAAAAACTGGTTATATGACTTCGGTATAAACAGAATAAGTAACCATGAACACGACGGATGTAATGCACTGAGTGATTTATTCAGGACTGGTGATGTATTGGTTGAGAATAGTTGGGCAATTATTATTACCTTGTGCAATTAAGGCCCTTTGTGTGATTGCTATTCATGTGTTACGAGGAGAGAGTTTTATACTTGTGTTGCCCCATCTTCTAACATGTATTTGCACTATATCTTAGCTCTTATGTATAAACACACACACATACACATACATATACACACACACTCCCAGCCTAAACCAGCATACACATACACACACACTCCCAGCCTAAACCAGGTACCCATTTATTGACCAGTTCTGAGGAGAGGATGCGTAGCTGGGTTTGCTACGGACTGACTGCTACTATTAGGTTTTGAACATGTGGGCCTGACCCCAGGCAGGCATGTGCTGTCCCTTGATCAGTAATGAAAAACACTACACCTTGGAGGGTGTGAAGGTTGAATTGCTTGGATACGGTTGGCTCGTTTCACAATTCATTGTAACATTCAAAGAGAATAATTTAAGAAGCAGTATAATTGCAAAGTAGCCTTTGTTCAATTTAATGTCATAGCCATTTTACCTCAGAATGGTGACCATAAAAATCCTTGGATGTAAGATACCTGAAACTTTTATTGCAACTTGATATGTACAAGGTTTGGGGGGAAATGTTAAGAGAATATATTTAGGGTTAGGGGTTTTCATGTTTTGTTACCTGAACGGTTATAGGAATATTGTTTGAGTCAGAACAGTTTTCTGGCGTGTTAGCTCTTTTCATGATATCTTTGAAGCTTAAGATATTGCAGTGTGTCATTGATATAAATGTAGACATACTGTTATCTATGTTGATAAACATTTATAATGAAATTTAATTGTATATATATTGTTTATGATCTTATTTAAATTTACTGTTGTTAATGAACTGATAGTAAAAGATGTTTGAATATATTGTGTCTTATGAATACGCTTGCAGGTGTTGTCTGTGGTGTTTGTTCCATCCCACTTAGTATCACTGATGACATTAGGAGTAACCACAGGCCTCATAGTTGATCTGGGATACCAAGAGGCTACAGTTGTGCCTGTTTATGAAGGTGTACCAATATTAAAAGCCTGGGAAGCTTTACCCTTGGGAGGCAGAGCCATTCACAGGTATTATAAACATCTTATCAATTCCTGTATTGCTAGATATTAATGATTTGTGCACTTTCAACATCATGATTTTATAGTATTTTATAGATTAGTAATAACTCCTTCATGCATAATGAACTTTCGTGCTCCACTGTTTTCACATGTTAAGAAATATCTTCTCTGTGCCACACCTGTAGATACCTGCTTTGGTTAAATCATTTGAAAACTAAACTTTAGATGATAGTGGTATCCTTAGATCACTGAATTTCAGCTTTAGCATATGGAAATTTCATTGAAGTAAAATCAGCCATTGGTAATGTTACAAAGAAAGTAACTCTCTGCACTCTAGGCTGTATCTCACCAGTGCAGTAAAGGTTTGCTTCACAATCAGTATGTGTAAATGCAAAACTAACAATATGCTTCTTTGTGCAGATGCTCTAGTAGTACATATACAATGTAACAGCACAGATTGAGAGTGTGAGACTGTTCCCTGCTGTGTGTGATGCAGGTTTTTCATTCATTTTTTCCTACTCTTATAACATATGACTTTGATTATCCAGACCATAAAGATCACAAGTGATAACATCAAAGTGTGCCCTTTTTCAAAGGATATTTAAGAATTGTCCGAAACTTAACCAGATTCATGAATACTCAGAACTTAGCATTTATCCTTTATCTTCCTCCATCATTTTCTGAAGACCTTATTTGACTGCTCCCATCATCATATGCTGATTTAATGCTGATTCTGATTAAAATCTCAGCTGATGTTTGCTTCCACAAATTACACCAAGATGTCAATAGCAGCCTACTGCCCCGGCTGGAAGAAATATAATGCATCTCAATAAACCACAGAAAGTCAAAGATAGTGTCATTTGGGCATGATGCTGGATGTCGGAACTCACTGTTGTGGTTAGTTTCATAATAAAATAGAACTTTCTGGGGTATGAGTGTTGGTTTTGGTGCAAATTAAGTTATTTGTTTGTTTATCCATGTAAATAAAGTTCTATCTTTGAAGATAATATATTTATTCAATTTATTTATTATACTTGATCGCTGTTTCCCGCGTCAGCAAGGTAGCGCTAGGAAACAGACGAAGAAAAACCCATCC
>JAYMFT010004913.1:0-17181 GCA_038088735.1 Panulirus argus | reverse complement strand
ATATATATATATATATATATATATATATATATATATATATATATATATATATATATTATGCAGAACCTTCTATTCACCGTGAAGAAATTGTCCTTGTTTACCACACTGGAAAGAGAAAATAAGAACAGTAAGTACTTTTGTTTATTACATCCTAAGACAGAGTGACTGAGGATGTAATAAATGAAAGTACTTACTGTTCTTATTTTCTCTTCACAAGATACTTTGAGGGTTTTAGGGTTCTATCTCTGACTTTCTTGGAGAAAATTTGCTCATGGAATACTGCCTTGAAGAGAATTTTTTTTTCAGTTTTCAAAACCTACATTTCTCTCCACAGGCCTTCTCAACAATTATGGCTGCCTAAGAGCAGGGGAGCAGAAGAAGGGCCCCCTTTGGGGGTCCGCAGCTGAGTAATGGCTCCCCAGTGCTCATAACATTACTTCAGATGCTGATTCAGTGAAGTTGTTGGATGTTTCTGGAACACTGATTTTATCAGCTTGTGGTTGATTTGCAGCAATACATCTGAGATTGCCACTACTTATTTGAAATGCCATATCCTACCATGGACATATCGACTGAAATAATCATTTAGAAGAAAAATTAATGCAGGATAAAAGTGGAAATAGTTATTCATTTTGAAAAGTTAGTTATTTGTAAGATGACCATGGCATTGACAGAATGTATGTTGAATTTTTCCATCCAGTTTTTCCTTCAGTTTGAAATTTCACTTACAAATCAGGGAAATAGCAAAAATGTCAAAAAGTGAACAGCTGTTTAGCTATTTGTGATATGAAAAACTGATGCAGGTTAGCAGTGTTTGTGATCATTTCATGGATAAAGACTGTAACGGAAAAAGTTGAGAATGTTTTAGTTTGAGTCATATGAACCTTCTCATTGTATTCTAGTATTTACTAGTTTCCACCTGAGGATACAAACTCCAAGATGTTGTCTTTCATATCTAAGGCTGTGAGCTACCCTGAAGCTGGACTTCAGGTTTTTTATTATTGATTTTCTTTTTTGAAAAAGTGATCACACAGTAAGAAGTCTATTGATATTAAATATCTGAATTCTTATTACTGTGGCGGAAATATCTGTTGAACATTAGTCATAGTGAAGAACATGAGCTTCTATAGTAATAGAACTAGTAGTGAAAAATAATGCTTAGTTGTAAGTTGAGATATTTCCAAAGTGAAATGGGAAATATTGTGCCACTTGTAAATTTCTGATATACGCTCTGTATATGATGTGAAAAAATGTCAAATGGTATCTCTGAAATGTAGTCAGGCACTGGAGAGTTGGAGGTTGCTCTAAATCTGTTTGACTGCTGGTTTATAGTGGATAATAGGTCAACATTATATCAAGAGTAGGAGGAACATGGGTCGTCTACCAGAGCCAGATTGCACCTCAGGGTGTCGTTCCCGTTTGCATGGGTCGCAGATTACTGCTGCAATCATCAGGGGCACTGAGGCACAAGCTATTGCATATATGAAGGTGAGCAGCAACGTTGATGTAAATGAAAGTACTGTTACATGAAGAGTTACTTTATAATTTTGTAAATATTTGCCTTTTTTATCAACTCATGACATGAATTTTGAAGTAAATTGTGTACAAGTTATTTTTTAAATGAGCTTGAACACTTTATGGCTTTGGACCTCATATGAGGATGTGCAAGAGAGCTGCTCTGGACCTCATATGAGGATTTATTGTTTCTGTCCATATATGAAATCCCAGCTAATGTTTTAGTCCAGCACTTATTCTTAGGTATCACTAGCATCCGACTTTCAAAAATATCATGCTTCTCTGTCACCCATGGAATCTCAAGAGAGTGCACATACTGTACATCATCTTGATGTGAGGTCAGATTTACATATCCACTATTTTACTCATTATTAAAATAGAAGAAACAATTTTTCACTAGTTAGTGTTTATATTTTTGATGAAAATAAGATTATTTTTTAGTAATTCATGTATATAAGGTTTTCACTTTGATTATTATGTGGATTATGTATGTGAATATGTATAATACTTAAAGAATGCACATTTGTAACTAAAAGATATGTAAATGATAAATATTGGAAAATACTGTACAGTGTATAATGTGATTATTTTTGATAGTTTTACAACTGTTTCCTGATTAATGCGATAAGGAGGTTTTACCATGTTCTTATTGTGGTACAATTATTAGGTTGAGTTCATAGATAGCTTTGAATAGCTTTGACATCAAGGTGTTTAATTTTAAGAATCAGATGAGTTGATATGTTAGGCAGTGATTAACAATCACATGTATGGTTAACTTTATTGTTTATAAAGTTATCTGCTAATGTTAACATTTTTGCACACACAGAATGTCTTGTAACACTTGTTTTAGAAGTGTATTTTTTTGTTTCATTGAACTGTAAAAGAAAAATAGATTTGATTTGATTCTATGTATATAACTGAAGTTTTATTTCAGAATTTGTGTCAACGTTGCTGTTTTGTGATGGACGAAACAGGCAAGACAGCCCTCCACACAGCAGCATCGTGTGGCAGACGAAAGGTCTTTAGATTTTAAATTTTAAGCCTTTGTTGGTAATTTACATGTAGCAGGCATGCCTCTCTTGCATTTTGTCAGCACAGCACATACTTCTCAATGGGTTTTTTTCTCCATCACACATCTATCAGATTCCTTGTCTTTGCACACTGCTATCCTTAGCACACGTATCTTTGCAGCCCTTGCATTTTTGGCAGCACTCATTAGCCAGTTCCTTCCAAGGAATGGTATGTATGTAAGTGTAAATGGGAAGAATTTGAAGGAGGTGGATTGCTTTAGGTACCTAGATTTGGCAATTAATTGAACAGTAGGGGAATGAAGTAAGCCAAGGGGGAAGAAGGAGCTTAGGTCATAGGAAGAATTTAGTGTCTGAAAAGGCAACGAAGGGATATATGAGATGTTGTATTCTTGACAGTGTTAAATGAAAGTGAAACTTGGGCGTTGAATGTAAAAGAGAGGAAGGAGGTAGGTATGTTGGTGTGTTGGAGATGAGATGCGATAGGATGATGCATATTGTTTGGTGGGTTGATTGACTAGAATGGTGTAGTAAGAGAGTGTTTTGATGGGAAGCACAGTCTGAGAGAGCCAACCAGGGTGTGCTGAAGTGGCTCAGACATATGTTGAGGATGAGCAAAGAAAGACTGATTAAGGGGATTGTGTCAGAAGTGGAGGGAGCAGTTGGGAGGAGGTTACCAAGGAGGTGAAAAGATGAATGAAGGAGGCCTTGCAGTGTTAGTGCCTTAACATTTATAAGGGTGAGTGGCACACAGTTGAATTGGAAAGATGTGGTATATTGGGATGGCATGTAGTCAGGGAGCAAAATCAGGGCATGTGAACTGGTCACTGTAAACTGCAGAGTCAGTTTGTGGGTGGTAGGCTCTGGTTTCTGTGCATTTATGCAATAGCTAAAGGACATATTGGTGTGTGTGTACATGAGGTCATTGTTCATCTCTTCCAGATGATACTTTACTAAAGCTAGAAAGGCAATTAAGTTTAAGAAAAATCATTATTACTGATTTGTTAAAGTAACCTGTAGTTGTGCATAAGCAGAAAATGACTAGAGCTTGATTACAGGTTGTGAAGTGGCTACTATCTCAAGGTGTGCCTTTGAATCAACGTGATTGGGAAAGTGGTTATACTCCATTACATCGTGCACTTTTTTATGGACAGCTTCATGTTGCTTGTGCTTTGATTCAGGTAACTTTGAGTATTATTTTTTCATCCAGATGTATAAAAGTATTTTCACTCAACTAGTAATTTTCTTTGAATTAGATTTAAAGTAGCCTTGCTATAATCCAGGGATCCACAGTAAGAATGTTTCTCAAGTGCAGGTGACTATACTTGAAAAATGTTTGATGATAACATACTATAACTAAATCAGATGCAATCATGAATCACAAAGATCAACCTTCCAAGAGAATTAAGGCTTTTAAAATGAATTTTTAGATATTTGAGGTTTAGAGAAAAAGGATTTGGCAGGAGGAAGACCAATTGTGACCTTGATAATTCAAATACAGTTTGAATTGTAATAAAGGCATGTAAGAAATATATCTGGAGCAGGATACAAAAATTAGTGATTGATAAGCTGAGGTTGATATCAGTGTTAGAATGCAGTAATTTTGAACAGGAAATTAAGGGTTATGTAATTATGAGGGAGTAGTTGATAAAGTAGTTAAGTCTTGGTATTTTAGACTTTTAAAAGAATTGTAAATGGGAAAATGGAAGATGAAAGAATAATGGCAAAGGTCCATTTGAGTGATATAAGAAATGAATGTAGCTGAAACCAAATTAAGGTTGGGTAGTAGAAACAGATCGTGTTAGAAATAGTGGGGATTGGTAACAAAAAAGTTGTTATTGCCCCCTTCTCTGTTCCCTCTTTTGGAAAGTAAAACAGTAGGGGAGGATTTTCAGCCCCCCGTTCCCTTCCCTTTTAGTTGCCTTCTACGACACACAGGTAATACATGGGCAGTGTTCTTTCTTCTCAGTCCTCAGGGTAATAGGTAATATTTGGGATGCAGCCAACTACCACTGAGGTAGAAATGAGAAGAGTATATTTGATATTGCTGAAGAGGGTGTGCCAAAATGGTTTGAACATGTGGGGAGAATAAGTGAAGAAAGGTTGACAAAGAAGATATGTGTGTCAGAAGTGGAGGGGACGGAGAGAAGGGTTAGGCTGAATTGGAGATGGAAGGATGGTGTGAATAAGATTTTGAGTGCTTGGGGCCTGAACATGCAGGAAGGTGAAAGGCTTGCAAGAGACTGAGCGAACTGGAGCGATGTTGTGTATAGGGGACTGAGTGCTATCAGTGGGCTGGACCAGGGCATTTGAAGCAATTTGGGGAAACCTTAGAAAAGTCTGTGGGGCCTGATCTTAGTTTCAGTTCATTATACTTGACAACTAGAGAGTGGATGTGAGCAATTTTTTTTCGTTTGTTCTTGGTGCTTAAGGATAAGAGGAGGAGGAGGAGGAGGAAAGAATAATAGAGGCATCAGTGACTAAATAGGTGGTGAGAAATGGAAAAAGCTGGAGAGGACTTGGTTACATGATTAAAACTAAATATAGATCTTTTATGTTCCAGTAATGGAGGGAGAAGAACCATTGTAATGTTTAGAGTTTAAAGTACACCTTTATCATGTATTATGTTCATATTTTTGAAATTCTCTTTTTAAACAGGCTGGTGGTAGTATTTCCACCTTAGATCATGATGCTCTTTCACCTCTAGACCACATAAACTTTGATCGACCTTCCATTGTCTCCTTCACCTGCTCCCTGCCTACAAATGTCTATGTTTGGGGAAGCAACACAAACTATAATTTAGGACAGGTAAAGAAATAATTTAATTTCCTTTGAAAAGATTTGAATTTTGATAGATATAGTATGATTTTAGTGTCCTTTTTCTGGATATGGATTGCTGTGTTCTCTGTTCTTTTAAATGGCTCACAGTGTCAGTTTCATTCCTCCTTTTCAACCCATAAACAGAAGTACTTTTTCCTGTGTACTTCCCAGTATGAAAATAGAATATTCTTCTGTGAAATAATGGATTATCTTTCAAAAGTAAGAAAAATACTTGGTAGATCGTATTATTGCCTTTCTGTTGGCCTGGTCCTCTGCTGAGTGAGGGGCAGAGGAGGGTGTGGAAGACATGCATGACAGCTTTCGGCTAAAGAAGATGTGAAGATGATGTTTTTTCTACTAAACTTGTTTTCACACTGTACTCTAATTCATACTCAGTTATACTGTTTATGGTAATTAACATTAATGAATATGTATTTCTTCTGAAGGGATTGAGAGAATGTGTAAAAGAGTGCAAGGAATTGAGGCCCAGGCTGACATTGAAAATGCTTGTGGTTTACAAGAGATGGGTGACTATTTGTTTTTATGCACCTGGCCACGAGAAGTTAACAAAGAGAGACATGCGTTTTAGGAGGGGCTGAGTATATTATTGATGGACGAATTGAATGCAAAAGTGGGTTATGTGGCTGTCAAGGGGATAATTGGGATCGTAATGTATTCATTGATGTGAATGGAAACTTTAAGCAGTTTGTGGAGTTCTTTGCTGAAAAAGGACTTGTGATTGGGAATACCATACCTAAAAAGAGGGATATGCATTAAGTATACATGGAATGTAGAACAGAAAAATTGGTTCACAGGCATTATTGGATTATGTAGTAATTGAAAGACATGCAAAATAGTGAATCTTGGATATGAATGTGCTGAGAGGGACAGATGGTTGGATGTCTGATCCTTACCTGGTGGAGGCAAGGATAAAGATATGTAGAGGTTTTTGGAAAGAGGAAAGGATATGTTGGTGGTGCAAGTAAGTGAGACTAGAAAAGAGGCTTTTGTAAGGAGAAACTCAGAGAGATTGAGTATAGAATGGCAAAAGGTGAGAGTAAATGGAACTCAAGTTGTGGTTGAGGAATGGGAGGTATTTAGGGAAGCAGGGCTGACAAGCAAGAGTATGTGGCATGTGGGAGATGGGTTTGTGAGAAATGATCGCAAGTGATGGAGTGAGGATGTTCAGTTTACAGTGAAAGAGAAAATGGTGGTGTATGGGTTTTACTTACAGAGAAGAGGTGTTAGTAATAGAGAGATTTACAAGAGAAAGCAGTAGGTCAAGTGGAAGGGGCATATTGGGCTGAAAAAAGATGGCAAATGAGAGTTGGGGTGAGTGAGTATCAGCAAACTTCATGGGGTATAAGATTATGTTTCATGAGGTTAATAGTGAAAGAAAAATTAGTGAACAAAGGGGAACATTGATGAAGGAGGCAAATAAAGAAGTGGTAACAGGCAGAGATGAGGTGAATAGGATAGGGATTGAGTACTTTGAAGGACTGTTGAATGTGTTAGATGATAGTGTGGTAGATGTAGGGTGTTTTGATTGGGAAGGTGCACAAAGTTAGAAAATCATGGCAAGTGGTTTAGTGAAAAGAGCAGAGTTTGTGAAAGACTTACATAAGATGGAATTTGGCAAGGCAGCTGGAGTGAATGGTATTCCAGTTGAATTTCTTAAGAAAGGTGGTCACTACATTTTTCATTAGTTAGGGTATTCAGTATATAATTGGATCATGGAAAGGTGCCTGAGGATTGGCAGAATGCCTGCATTGTGTCATTTTATAAAGGGAATAGGGACAAAGGTAAATCTTTGAATTACAGTAGTACAAGGTTGTTGAGTGTGCCTACTAAGTTGTATGGGAGAGTGGTGATTGGGAGGGTGAAGAAATTCATAGAATATCAAACTGGGGATGAACAATGTGGCTTCAGGAGTGGGAGAGGATGTGTGGATCAGGTGTTTGCATTGAATAATGTGTGAGAAATACTTATAAGGAGGGACTTTTGGCATATGTGGATCTAGAGAAAGCATATAATAGGGTTGATAGAGATGCTTTGTGGAAGGTGTTATGAATATATGGTGTGGAAGGAAAGCTGTTATAAGCAGTGAGGAGTCTTTATCAAGAGAGTAAGGTTTGTGTAAAAGTCAGAAAAGAGGCGAGTGAGTGGTTCCAAATGAAGGTAGGTCTGCGAAAGGCATGATGTCACTGTGGCTGATCAGTTTGTGTACAGATGGAGTGAGGAGGGAGGTGAATGCAAGGATCTTGGAGAAAAGGCAAATAAACAGTCAGTTGTGGGTGAGGGAGCCTGAGAGATGAATCAGTTTTTGTTTACTGATGACATGGCACTGGTGGTACATTTGAGAGAGAAACTTTAGAATTTGGTGTTGTAGTTTGGGAGAAAGTTGAGTCACAGTGAATAATAGCAAGGTTATTAGATTTAGCAGTAAGGAGAGGTTGAGTGGTGAGTACATGGAGGAATTGGAATGTTTGAGAAATCTATGAGTGAATATGGCAGTAAATGGAACTATGGGAACTGAAGTAAGATATGGCATTGGTGAAGGAATAAAAGTCATGGGTGCATTGAGGATTGTGTGGAAAGAGAGGTCACTATCTGGGAGGGCAAAGATGGGCATCTGTGAAGGTATAGTATTCTTGATAGGTGTTGTTTAAATGCAAAGCATGGGCTTTAGCTGAAGATGTACAGTAGAGAATGAATGTGTTGGAAATGAAATGTTTGAGGACAGTGGTGTGAGGGAGGTTGATTGGCTAAGTAATGATAGTGAGAGAGATTTGTGGTAATAAGAAGAATATGGTTGAGAAAGTTGAATATGGTTTGCTGTAATGGTTTGGTCATATGGAGGGAATAAGGGAGAGGATGTTGGCAAATAGGATATATGTGTCAGAAGTGGAGGGGACAAGGAGAATGGGCAGACCAAAATAGAGATGAAAAGATGGAGTGAAAAATGGTTATGAGTGTTTGGGGGCCTGAACATGCAAGAAGGTGTAGTGAAAAATGGTTATGAGTGTTTGGGGGCCTGAACATGCAAGAGGGTGTAAGGCATGCAGGAGATAGAGTGAATTGGAGCAGAGTGGCATACAGGGAACAACATTCTGTCAGTATACTGAAACAGGGCAAACAAAGTGAATGGGGAAACCACAGAAAGGTCTGTGGAGATTGTTGTGGATAAGAGGCTATGGTTTTGGTGCATTACACCTAACAGCTAGAGAATTGATGTTAGTGAATGAGGCCATTTCTCCGTCTGTTTCTGGTGTACCTCACTTATGCAGGAAATAGCGAACAAGCTCAAAGGAGAAAATATATTTAGATATTGCACAATTTACACCAAAAACACAATGTAAGGATATGTGAGGAACTGAGTAACAAGTTCAAATGTGTTTCTGCAGTAAAAACATTTTAGCCCAACAACAGTGAGATGGACTAGGGAGGAGTTTTTAGAAATTATTGAGATAACAAGCAAAGACATTAATAGAATACTAAAGGATCTTGACCCATGCAAGGCACATGGTTCCTGTGAAGTCTCATCATAGTTACTGAAGATGTGTGCAGTTACGGTAGCCAGACCTACTGAAATACTGTTCAAGATGTCAACTGAAGAAAGGCAAAGTGTCAAGGGAATGGGAGAGTGCAAATGCCATACCAGTCTTCAGCAAAAGAGATCAGTCTTCCTGACAAGTGTGGTCTGCATGGTACTGGAAAAGGTATTCAGAGAGTAAATGGACGACTTTATATAAGGGAGAAATTACCAAAGTGAGAGATAGCATGGTTTTAGAGAAAGGTTTTCATGTTTTGCAAATCTCTTAGATTTTTATGAGAGTGAGCTCTGTCTTGGATAAAATGGAAGGTTGGATGGATTGCTTGTATTTGGAATGCCTGAAGTCATTTGACTATATTGCATAGGAGGCTGGTTAAAAAGCTTCTCAAGTTTGTTCCCTCAACAAGAAGTAAATAAATGAGGTCCAGAGGAGGGCAAAATAAATAGTGCCTGATTTAAATGAGAGCTGCGTTACAGGGAAAGGCTTAAAGGTGAAGTTTGAAGCAACTTTTATTTCAAATTTGATAATTCATGGCATCAATATAATGTTATCACAGAAACATTAGTTTCAAATTGGCAATTTCCTTCACCAAAGGAATGTTCATTGTCATCAGCTTCAATGTCATTCACCTGGAATTTAAGATTCACATTTTATACTTGGCACAGAGTTTTGGGGGCATTTTTAAACTTGAAAGCTTGAATTATATGCTCTGGGGTGAGAATAACTGCCATTAAACTTCTTTGGCATTTGGAATTCTTTAAACTATGACTCATTCGGTATGCTTGCCAAAGATTTGTGACTGTACTGTAGTGGTTCTATACATCTGAGCATACAAGTTGTTCACACATGTGCATATTTTGTAAAGTACTGTACTGTACATTATTTTATTTTAAGAAAGATTTCAAATGTGATTCAATTTACTTAGCTTTGAAATGTGAAATTTATTATATATATATAGTAAATTAATTCTATCATTTGGCAAATTAATTTTTAAAGCAAGACATGGAAAAGTGTAGGACTCATGAATTTTTCTGAGAAAATGTCCCCGCAGACAGTTTGCTTATCAGCAGACTTGATGAGTCATAATTCACTTCTTATTACTCATCTCATATTCCAGAACTATACTGATTTTTCATAAATATTGATTTAAATTATTTATTGTACACTTTAGTATTTAAAAGTATTTTACTATCTTTTATCAGACAAATCAGCATGCACGGGGAACTCCTGAGTGTTTAGAATCCTTACACCGAGAAGGTCAAGTGATAACAGATGTAGCGTTGAGCAAATTCCATACATTGTTTCTTGCAAGCACTGGTCGTGTTTATACATGTGGTCATGGCCAAGGAGGCAGGCTGGGACTGGACACCAGTGCCCCAGTCATCACTCCACATCCTGTAAAGGCCTTCATGCACGTCAATGTAATTAAGGTGGCTGTAGGTCCTGACCATTCTCTCTTCCTAACTGATTCAGGACAGGTAAGTATCATTTGTTGTGGAACTTATTTAACTTTCATGAAAATGCTTTGTATGAAATTGTGATATGTTGACTTTCTTGAGCTTTCTTTAATTCTACAGTTTTTTATATTGACTTTTTGTGTAACAGTTTTCCTCTTTTTTTTTTATTTAGGTTTGGAGCACTGGTACTAATATGTATCATCAGTTGGGTCTTAACCCCCCTCCAGAACATGTCTATACCCCAAGATTGCTTACTTGGCATAAGTCTCACAAGGAGGTTATTGTAGGTGTTGCTGCAGCCAAGTACCACTCTGTCATATGGACATCTCGCATGATGTATACATTTGGTCTCAATGCAGGGCAGCTTGGTCACTTCAAGAACACTAACGAACGCACTATTATCTCTCCAAGGAATGTAACATCTGTAGTTTTAAGAGAAGATGGTAATCTGGCCTCAGTAGGAGTGAGTGATGGGGCTACTGTACTGTCAACATCTCATGGTGATATATATGTTCTTCACCAGTATCAAATACGAAAGGTAGCCTCAAAAATGTTTGGTGTGGTGAAGGTGGCATGTATTGGAGGTCATTTAGATTCTAGAGTTGGAGCTGGTGGCCTGAAAGAGCATGGAGGGCTTGACCTGAAGATTGCTGTTCTCACTGGAAGTGGAACTGGTCATTTATACCTTTGGACTGAACAGTCATCTCATCTGTCTCGCTGTCTGTTCAGTATCAACCGAGAAATCAGCCTTACGGACTTTTGCCTTAGTCGGCATTGCCTTGGAATTGTAACTGATAATGGAGAAGCATTTTCTGCTGCCATTTTGCCTGTCCGAGAACGTAAGATATCAGAAAAGGCTCCAATACGTAAGTCATGGTCATCATCAGGACAACTTAATGACTTCCTTGATCGCAGTACCTGCATCACATTGCGTCTCACTCGCATTGCTGCATTACATCGTACTATTTCGATTATGTGTGATCCAGAGGGTCTTAACTTTGCTGCACTTCAGAATGACCCAAATAGTTTTCTACTGGATATACCCCAAGTTAGCCGCAGCACTTGGAAGGAAGATTTTAGACATGTACTTGAAGAGGCTGACGAAATGGATACATTACATGATGTTGTTATTGTTTGTGGAACTCGAAGATTTCCTGCCCACTCATATATTCTAGCCTGCCGCAGTGGTTACTTCCACCACAACCTCCTTAATGAGAAAGATACCTTAAAAGATGATGGTTTGGATACTCACAAGAACTTTCAAAAAAGAAAACTTGTTCTCAATGATATTCAGCCAGATATCTTTCAAGAGGTTTTGACATATATGTACACTGGTTCCTGCCAGCTTACAAGTGTAGGACAGAGTGAGTATGGCTTAATACATGACAAGATTGGGGACAATGTCATTGACAACACTCCAGATCCAGAGCTGTTTGAGTGGGCTTACAGTGGAAATTTACACCAAACATCTGACTACTCTGTGTCTAGTAAAGAGGCACAGCATTTAAAAGCTTATTACAAACAGAAGAAGAATAAAGGGCGAAAGTTGTCAGGGGTCAGGGCAGCCGGTTCTGATCTAATACACCTTGCTAAATCAGTTGCAAAGAGACTGGAAATTACATCACTGGAAAGGGAATTGGACAGTTTGAGAATGATAGATGGATATATAAGAGTAAAGGCAGATGGACAAGAGAAGTAAGTATTTTTGTTTGTACTTATAATTGGTACATAGGGCTTGGCTAAAGATGATATGCTCTGGGTTTAGTACATTACACATGACAGCTAAGGAGTGTATGTATGTATACAAGGCCATTGATGATTTGTTCTTAGTGCCACCTTACTGAGATGGTACATGAAAAATGAAATTTTGTGCAGTTTTGTGTAAGATGCCAGCTTTTAATGAGATTGAAAGAACACTGAACTCTCTTCTTGTCCACTTATCATGTGAATCCATACATGATAAGTCAGCCAACCCAAAACCAGTTGAACATAATAGAGACCTTCATAAATGACCAATCCCACTTTGACAGTAGTAAGTACAAAAAACAAACACTATCTCTTTTAAACTTTTAAGGTTTAATCCCCCTTAGGGATTTTGAAGTTAACCATCAGTACTAATCCTGTTGATATTCTAAGTGGATAAAGACAAAAATTAAGATAGTATAGAACTACCTGTTGTGAAACTGTTATGGATAGGGATGATTAGTATAGCTAAAGTACATAATTTTTACTGTTAAGATTTTTTTAAACTATAATTTCTTTTGAATCACAACAGTATGAATTTTTTTATACATGTGGTGATGGAAGTTTTTCTGTTCATTGCCAGAAAAGATCATTTTGGTATTCAGTGAAACCTCTAGATCAGAGCAAATATTATTTTACATATAGGTGGTCATTATTATGTAAACACTCGTCAGTGCCTGTAAGTTAGGAATAGACTACAGGGCATCACACTGACCACATATAGTACTTACACAACAATACCGCTGTTCTCTGTTTTTGTGCGCTTTGCATGATTGTCAGTCTTGATTTTATCTAGAACCTGCATTAGTTTAGTCATCTTTTAAAGGTTCCAGTACTCATTACTTGAAGGTGTTTTGTTAGGTACAGTAGAATCTCACCACCTTTCTTGCTGGGCTTGAATATTTATGTCAGGTGCGCAATTTTTATATATCCCAAGGGATTGATCATAGTCTTCTTATTCTTTTGATTTTGTATTGAGAAGTTTTTAGTACTTTTAATTTTTTCCAATTTGTTATTATGCATAAACATCATATACCTTTCTCTTTATTTTGTTCTTTTAGATATTCATGGTGGTCCATGTGTTTCATTGCTTAAGGTAGGCTTGAGAAATGTTTCTAAATTCCCTTCAGAAGTATTGATTTCAGCTCCACCTAATCGTTTCTCCTGCTCTAGTTAGGCAGCATAAAGAAGAAATGAACCATGACCTTATTTGTGCCTATCCACTCTCATGCTGTCACATATAATGTATTGAAACCAGTAGCTACCATCCATGGGCAAGGTAAATGAACTATTTCATGGGTTACTTTTATTGCTTCATTTGCCCTAGTTCAGCCCAATGACAGCATATTGTCCCCTTATACCCCACTGATTCATTTCATTCTATCTTGTTCATACATTTCACTCCCTTGAATACACCTACGTTTCCACTCCATCCTTCCTTCTCATTCTTGTTTATGTATGTCCTCCTCCGTCTTATTATATACATGTTAAACCTGAAACTGTGACATACATTGTTTGATGGTTTATGGTCATCTGCGATATACATTATTTAATGGTCTGTGATCAGCTGTGACTTCTACTTGACACAAGAGTTTCATGCCACTGCTTTAAAAAACCATTTCACATGTCTCGGTAGTCTTCTTCACACTACCTATGCATCACTCAGGCTCTCATTAGCATCTCTGACAGCACGGTAGATTCACTTACGTTGCTGTCCTGTTAATTTACCATCAACTTCCCGCAGTACAGATGGTGTGTGAGGTAAGTCTGGTGTTAAGGAGGACATTGGTGAAGTGAAAACTTTTTTAGTAATTCTAAGATAAACTTGCTTACTCTCTTTATTTCCTTTATTTCAGTTATTCACTTGTTCTGTTTTTTGGAGATCCTGACTGCAACATTCTTCGCTTAAGGCAAAATTTCCTCCTGCTGTTTTAAAAACTACACACTAAGTTTAGTACTCTCCTCACTCTTTCCTCCTCCTCTCCTCCCCCCTCCCTTACTACACCCTAAGGTGCCAGATGGCCCTCAGATGATCATGTCAACACTCCACCATGGCAAACTGAAGGTAGATAAATGATTTATTTTTATGATTTTCATACTTTTGCACACATATCTGTAATTTTATATGAATATGATAAGTTTTTTTTTCCCTCTTAGGCTCAGTCCTTTGATCTTGTTGTAACCTCACTAATGCGGGAAATGGCAAATATGTATGAAAAGAAATTATCTCTTGTTTTTCAAGCTTACAGTGGTTGTCAGTTTTTCTTGTAGCTTTAGTTTAAGGGTTAGCATTTCCGTAATTAAATTTTTATCTTGTAACAATAGTTTTTATCATCACACCACTGATTGTGTCCCTCTCTAGTACACATTTTTATATGATATCCAAATTACAGCTTTTCATTTATAACTAACCCAGGGTCATTAACATTTTCCGTATCAGTATCTTTTCCTGTTGATCTTGAAATGCCGAGTATTCTGCACTGGCAGTGATTTGCTCTTATGAGGGTATCTTATTTGTAGCTATGCTACTTGTGTGTGAAAATACAATGGAGATAAATATTTCTCTGTAAATGGTGTTTTTATTACTCTAAGGTGGTTAACATGATACAGTATTTTATGCTTCTATTGAATCGATTTAGTGATGGATTGTTACATTAACCCTTTGAGTGTTCATATAACTTCAAACATATTCTCTAAAAGTGTGATTTCTCCATCAAAGAATGAAATTACTTTTTGTGGTATTTATATTGTTTTTTCATCATAAAAGTACCATGAGGTTTCCATATTTGGCATTTCATTTCCTTTGAGACTGAATTGATTAGTGAAGAACAAAGTTTTAAAGAATGTAGAATAGATAATTTTCTGTTAAGTGTTTAATATTCACCCATTTGTTCTACTGAGGGGCCAGAATAAATCCAGAAGTTTGAATATTATATAATAAATCATAGATTGTGTTAGAATTCAAAATATTAGCAATTTTCTCTTACTGAAATTTAAGAGAAAAATAACCTAAATTATGGAGAAAGTGGTTTCCCATAAAATGCATTGTATTTTAATGAAATGCTCTGTAAACATTTAACTGAAACTAGTCCAGTAGCATGTATCATATGATATGAATCATAAATTAGTTTGGAATTCCACACATTGTAAATTATATTCAAAGTTAAGTAAAAAATTTACTAAGCTCCTGGGTAAAGAAATGAAAGCAATATAGTAAGAATGATGTAATGGAAGTTAGTATAAACAATAAATACAACTATATGCAATTCTAAATTTTCATTTATAGATGGGCTAAAAGCATCATAAGCTTATCTCTTAATGCTTTTTTTATCTGCTGTTGAAATAACCTTTTATTTATTGAACCTAGACTTGGGTTGTGAATGCCTTACAGTAGCTGATATGTATTTAGTATATCTGTTTGTTTCCTGTGCAACTTTTTCCTAAATTGTGGCAGAAAAAGTTTTTGGAAACACTTTTGTGATGTAAGGATTCTAAAACTAGCATGGCATGTTCTTGGAAATCCATAACTTGTTTAGATGTGTTGAATTTAATGATGTCATATTCTTTGCTCTGGACCACGAGGGCTCTAGAGACATATCATCACTGCTAGTGGATGGAAGCCATAAAAACGATGTTATTTCTTGATGCTGGCTTACTGGGATTGCCTTTGTCTGTTTTCTGCAATAGACTCTCAGAGTTGGAGGTCCTCGTTTCAGCATAAATTTCTTTGTCTGTAGCAAGTTTCTTCTTCCTCTTCATGCTCATAATGCACTAGGAAAAAATTGAAAGGGCAAAGCAAAAGTTTAAAGGGACACACATGTTCATGCTTGCCAGCTGAGCTGATTCCACTTTATCTTTTGTCTTTACTCCCCACCCACCCATGGCTCCATCTGCTGGCATGTACACTCCCTGGTATATAAAACACTTTACTTCTTCCAGATTCTCTTCATCCAAACTTACAATCAAACCAACCAATCCTTACCTCTGCTATCACTTATAAATGTACTTTTAGTCACATTCGCCCTCATCTTTCTTTTTTTCACACCTCTTAAAACTCGCATACCATTTCCTGGAGTCATTCACTTGAGAGTGCCAATAGAGCCCAGTCACTTTCCCAGATACACTTCTTAGGTCTTTCTACCCTCAGCATACTGTCAACCCACCCCTCTCTCCAAGACCCTGGTATTTACCTCCCTCACCAACCCATCCAGACAAAGATAAAACAGCGATTATGGCATCACACACTCTAAATGCAGACCCACCTACGCATGGAACCACTTACTCTCTTCCCATTTTACTCATACATATGTCTTACTCTTCTGTTAAATCTCCTCCTTGCTTCCGGTAGTTTTCCTACCACACCATATATATGTAGCACCTTCCACAAGGATCTCTCTCAGCCCAGCCATGTGCTTTCTCCAAATATAGAATGGCACATACGAACACTTTTCTCTTGAGTATCTTACAAATTCTGCAAAGCAGACACATGGTCCACACACCCTCTATTTCTCCTCAAGCCATATTGCTCCTCTCCAATCTAATGCTCTGTGCATGCCACCACCCTCTCAGTTACCACTCTCATGCAACTTACTAGTTATACTCAATAGACATATACTTCTGTAATCTGAACATTCACTTTTGGTCCCCTTTCATATATGTAATAGGACTATACAGGCATTCTGCCATTTCTCAGGCACCTCACCTTGAGCCATACTTACACTGGAAATTCCTACTAACCAGTCAACACCATTGTCACCCTTCTTTCTTGAGAAATTCAGATGTAATCCCATCCACTCTGGCTGCTTTGCCACACTTTATCTTGCTCAAAGCTTTCGCCTCCCCTTACATTTACACCAAACCATTCACCATGACTCTCTTGCTCAATAACCTTCCATGTCCCAAACAGCCCACATCTGCTGGTCTATTATCTAACACATTCAGATGATCTTCAGAATGCTCACTCCATATCATCCTTAACTCCTGTCCCCTCCCCTTTTTTTTTTAAGCTGAGACAGCACGGGCAGCTGATGCCTTAGTCAAGTCCATCCCATTAACGCTATATAT
>JAYMFT010004902.1:0-32056 GCA_038088735.1 Panulirus argus | reverse complement strand
ATATTGTCAACCCTTCCTCACTCACTATCCATATTTCCAAACCATTTTAACACCCTTTTCTGTTCTCTCAACCACATCTTTTGTATTACCACACGTCTCTTATCCTTTCATTACTTACTCGATCAAACCCCCTCATACCACATATTGTCCTCAGAAATTTCATTTCCGACACATCGACCCTTCTCCGCATAACCTTATCTATAGCCCTTGCTTTGCAACCATATAATATTACTGAATCTACTATTCCTTCAAACATACCCATTTTTGCTCTCCGAGATACCATTATCTGTTTCCACACATTTTTCATCGCTCTCAGAACCTTTGCCCCCTCCCCAACCCTATGAATCACTTCCGCATAACTGGTTTCATTCGCTGCTAAATCTACTCCAAAATATCTAAAACACTTCACTTCTTTCATTTTTTTCTCCAAACTTACATTCCAACTAACATGTCCCTCGTGCCTACTGAAACTTAATAACGCTGATCTTATTTACATCTATTCTCAACTTTTTCCTTTCACACACTTTTCCAAACTCATTCACCAACTTCTGCAATCATTTTCGCGAATTATCAGCGAATAACAAATGACTCACTTCCCAGGCCCTTTCATCCCCATCAGACTGCGTACTCGCCCCTCTCTCCAAAACTCGCAATTACCTCCCTAGCCACCCCATCCATGAACAAAGTGAACAACCATGATGACATCACACACTCATGCCGCAGACCTACATTCACTGGCAACCAATGGCCCTCCTCTCCTCCTACTCGCACATGCGCCTCACACACTTGATTAAAACTTCTCATCGCTTCTATAATCACCATACGCTTAGTTGGCACAAAAGCCATGCCGCTCTTCCATAGCTAAGTTAGCTGATTTGTTCATATACAGTGTTCGTGTCGCTATCCCTTTATTCACACTATGTGTGCTCACAATTTATAATCAGACCTGTTCTGTATGATAATGTTAAAGATTGAGATAATGATAATCTAAATGTCTTTAAGGCATTAGTACTTTACATTTTCTATAAAACAAAGAAATAACGAATATGCTTCATTCGAAAACGATGTTATCCTTGACGTCAACAGTTTATGATATATGTTTAACAATTTTAACATCCTCTCTATAGTTCTAATGCCTTAAAATCATATAAATATTCATATTCAAAATCTTTAACATTATTTTACAGAAGAACAGGTCTTATTATAAACTATGGACATACTTAGTGTGAATAAATGGATAGCGACACGACCAATGCATGTAAATCAATCAGCTACCTTAGCTATGGAAGAGGGGCGTGGCTTCTGGGCCAACTTAACATACGGTGATTATAGCAACTTACCTCCCACACTATATATTTTTTAATATCTTCCACAAATCATCTCTATTATCCCTATAATAGGTTTTTCCAGATCCATAAATATCATATATAACGTTTGCCCACGAATTTATTTCCAATCACTACGAGTGAAATCAGACAAATCTGTCCCTGGGAGCTCGCTAGAACGAGATTATCGAAGCCTTTGATGACTTTGAATACTTGTATTAAATCACCTTTCAAACTACATTTTCTAAGCTCAATATGCTAGATTCATTTAGTTTGTTCTCATAGGATTTGTTTCTCAGCCTCTGTACTCTATTCTGTCTAAATCTTTCTTCAAGTAAGGTGACCAAAACTCAACACAATATTCAATATGTAAGAGTTTGAATACTAGTGCAGGAAAATTTTTATAACAGATTTCTAGAAAGAGTAAAATCCAGATCAGTTACATCATTATTTCCTGAAAGGATTGTTTCATCGCATCAGGAGAACAAGTGAAGCTCTTGGAACCATACTGGGCAGCAGGCCTTGTGCTGCGGGCCACTCCACGTCCTCGTTGCTCAGTCATCCTCCTCACAGACAATAGAGGCCCGTCATCTTCTGAGTTACTGGTAAGTCTTACACATATAATGATGATCATTTAATTACTTAGACATTCTTCACTTCCACATTTAGTTTTGTCTCAGGAAACTGAAAAAATACATTCTGTAACTCTGCAAGTATTTCGCCATGTATTTGTTTGGTTACTTGTTCTAATTGCTTACCAATGCCTTCCCTAGTTATCCCATTTGACTTTATAGACTGCTAAACATTCTTTATCCAAAGTGTGTGCATGTTAGCCAGAGTCTTTACGTATTATCCAGAGTCTGTACATATTATCCAGAGTCTGTACATATTATCCAGAGTCTGTACATATTATCCAGAGTCTGTACATATTTTCCTGGATCTGTACATATTATCCAGAGCCTATATATGTTATCCAGAACCTGTATATGTTATCCAGATACAGTATATATTATCCAGAGTCTCTACATATTATCCAGAGCCTGTACATGTTATCCAGAGCCTGTACATATTATCCAGAGTCTGCATATATTATCCAGAGTCTGTACATATTATCCAGAGTCTGTATATTTTATCCAGAGTCTGTATATATTAACCAGAGTCTGCATATATTATTCAGAGTCTGTACATATTATCCAGAGCCTGTACATGTTATCCAGAGTCTATACATATTATCCAGAGACTGTATATATTATCCAGAATCTAAATATATTATTCAGAGTCTGTACATACTAACCAGAGCCTGTACATGTTATCCAGAGTCTCTACATATTATCCAGATTATGTACATATCCTCCAGAGTCTGTACATTTTATCCAATGTCTGTACATTCATCCAGAGTCTGTACATGTTATCCAGAGCCTGTACATGTTATCCAGAGTCTGTACATGTTATACGGAGTCTGTACATGTTATCCAGAGTCTGCACATGTTATCCACAGTCTGTACATGTTATCCAGAGCCTGTACATATTATCCTAAGTCTGCACATATTACCCAGAGTCTGTATATATTATCCACAACCTGTACATGTTATCCAGAGTCTTTATTTATTATCCAGAGTCTCTACATATTGTCCAGAGTCTGTATATATTATCCAGAACCTGTACATGTTATCCAGAGCCTGGACATGTTATCCAGAGTCTGTACATATTATCCAGAGTCTGAAAATATCATCCAGAGTCTGTAAATGTTATCCAGAAACTGTAGATGATATCCAGAGTCTTTACATATTATCCAGAGTCTCTACATATTATCCAGAGTCTGAAAATATCATCCAGAGTCTGTAAATGTTATCCAGAGTCTTTACATGTAATCCAGAGCCTGTGAATGTTATCCAGAGCCTGTACATGTTATCCAGATGCGGCACGTGTTATCCAAAGACTGTACATGCTATCCAGAGCCTGTACATTTTATCCAAAGTCTTCACATGTTATCCAGAGTCTGTACATGTTATCCAGAGCCTGTACATGTTATCCAGAGTCTACACACGTTATCCAGAGTCTCTACATGTTATCCAGAGCCAGTACATATTATCCAGAGTCTGTACATATTATCCAGAGTCTCTACATATTATCCAGAGCCTGTACATGTTATCCAGATTCTGCACATATTATCCAGAGTCTGTACATATTGTCCAGAGTCTGTACATATTGTCCAGAGTCTGTACATAATATCCAGAGCCTCTACATCTTATCCAGAGTCTGTTCATATTATCTGGAGCCTGTACATTTTCTAAAGACTCTACACATGTTATCCAGAGTCTGTACATGTTATCCAGAGTCTGTACACGTTATCCTGAGTCTGTATATGCTATCCAGAGTCTGCATATGATTCCAGATCCTGTATATGTTATCCAGAGTTTGTACATGTTATCCAGAGCCTGTACATGTTATCCAGAATCTGTACATGTTATCCAGAGTCTGCATATATTATCCAGTGCCTTTGCATGTCATCCAGAGTCTGAACATGCTTTCCAGAGCCTGAACATGTTATTCAGAGTCTGTACATGTTATCCAGAGTCTACACATGTCATCAAGAGTCTGTACAAGTTATCCAGAGCCTATACATATTATCCAGAGTCTGTATACGTTATCCAGAGCCTTTACATGTTATCCAGAGCCTGTACATGTTATCCAGAGCCTCTATATGTTATCCAGAGTCTGCATATATTATCCAGAGACTGTACATAATATCCAGAGCCGATACATGTTATCCAGAGTCTGTACATGTTTTCTAGAGTCTGTACATGTTATCTAGAGTCTGTGCATGTTATCCAGAGCCTGTGCATGTTATCCAGAGTCTCTACATGAAATCCAGAGCCTTTATATGTTATCCAGAGTCTGTACATGTTATCCAGAGTATGTATATGTTATCCATATCCTGTACATGTTATCCAGAGCCTGTACATGTTATCCAGAGTCTGTACATGTTATCTAGAGTCTCTACATGTTATCCAGAACCTGTACATATTATCCAGAGTCGGTATATGTTATCCAGAGCCTGCACATGTTATCCAGAGTTTATACATGTTATCCAGAGATTAGGCAAGTTATCCAGAGTCTTTATATGTTATCCAGAGTCTCTACATGTTATCCAAAGCCTCTACATGTTGTCCAGAGTCTGTACATGTTATCCAGTGTCTGCACATATTATTCAGAGCCTGTACATGTTATTCAGAGTTTGTACATTTCATTCAGTGTCTGCATATGTTATCCAGAGCCTTTACATATTATGCAAAGTCTCTACATATTTTCCAGATCCTGTACATGTTATCCAGAGTCTGTACATATTATCCAGAGTCTGAAAATATCATCCAGAGTCTGTAAATGTTATCTAGAGCCCTTACATGTTATCCAGAGCCTGTAAATGTTATCCAGATTCTGCACATGTACATATTATCCAGAGCCTGTACATTTTATCCAGAGTCTTTACATGTTATCCAGGTCTATACATGCTATCCAGAGCCTGTACATATTATCCAGAGTCTATACATATTAACCATACCCTGTTCATGTTATCCAGAGTTTGTACATATTATCCAGAGTCTGTATGTTATCCAGAGCCTAAATATGTTATCCAGAGCCTGTACATGTTATCCAGAGTCTCTGTATGTTATGCAGAGCCTGTACATGTTATCCAGAGCCTGAACATGTTATCCAGAGTCTTTATACGTTATCCAGAGCCTGTACATGTTATCCAGAGTCTGTATATATTATCTAGAGCCTCTATATATTATCCAGAGCCTGTACATGTTATCCAGAGTCTGTACATTTTATCCAGAGTCTGTATATATTAAAAAGAGTCTGCATATATTATCCAGAGTCTGTACATATCATCCAGAGCCTGTACATGTTATCCAGAGTCTGTACATATTATCCAGAGACTTTACATATTATCCAGTGTCTGAACATATTATTCAGAGTCTCTACATATTTTCTAGAGCCTGTACATGTTATCCAGAGCCTGTACATGTTATCCAGAGTCTGTACATATTATCCAGATTATGTACATATACTCCAGCGTCTGTACATTTAATCCAAAGTCTGTAGATTTATCCAGAGTCTGTATATACTATCCAGAGTCTTTACATTTTTCCAGAGCCTGTACATGTTATCCAGAGCCTCTAAATGTTATCCAGAGTCTGTACATGTTATCCAGAGTCTGCATATGTTATACAGAGGCTGTACATTTTATCCAGAGCCTGTACATATTATGCAAAGTGTGCATATACTACTCAGAGTCTGTACATATTATCCAGAAACTGTACATGTTATCCAGGGTCTTTGCATATTATCCAGAGTCACTATATATTGTCCAGTGTCTGTACATATTATCCAGAACCTGTACATATTTTCCAAAGTCTGTACATGTTTTCCAGAGTCTCTACCTATTATCCAGAATCTGAACATATCATCCATAGTCTGTATATGTTATCCAGAACCTGTACATGTTATCCAGAGTCTTTACATATTATCCAGAGTCTTTGCATATTGTCCAGAGTCTGTACATATTATCCAAAACTTCTACATGTTATCCAGAGCCTGTACATTTTATCCAGAGTGTGTACATTTTATCCAGAGTCTTCACATGTTATCTAGAGTCTCTACATGTTATACAGCGCCTGTTCATGTTATCCAGAGTCTCTACATGTTACCCAGAGTCTATACATGTTATCCAGGGTCTGTACATGTTATCCAGAATGTGCATATGTTATCCAGAGCCTCTAAATGTTATCCAGAGTGTGTACATGTTATACAGAGTGTGTACATGTTATCCAGAGTCTGTATATGTTATCCAAAGTCTGCACACGTTATCCAGAGCCTGTACATATTATCCAGAGTCTGCACATATTATCCAGAGTCTCTACATATTATCCAGAGCCTGTACATGTTATCCAGAGTCTGTACATATTATCCACAGTCTGTACATATTGTCCAGAGTCTGCACATAATATCCAGAGCCTCTATATTTTATCCAAACTCTGTTTATATTATCTGGAACCTGTACATGTTATAAAGACTCTGCACATGCTATCCAGAGTCTGTACACGTTATCCAATGTCTGCATATGTTATCCAGAGTCTGAACATATTATCCAAAGTCTGTACATATTATCCTGAGTCTGTATATGTTATCCAGAGTCTCCACATGATTCCAGAGCCTGTATATGCTATCCAGAGTTTGTACATGTTATCCAGAGCCTGTACATGTTATGCAGAGTCTGTACATGTTTTCCAGAGCCTGAACATGTTATCCAGAATTTGGACATGTTATACAGAGTCTGCACATGTTATCAACAGTCTGTGCAAGTTATCCAGAGCCTATCAATGTTATCCAGAGTCTGTATACGTTATACAGGGCCTGTACATGTTATCCAGAGCCTGTATATGTTATCCAGAGCCTCTATATGTTATCCAGAGTCTATATATATTACCCAGAGCCTGTACATATTATCCAGAGACTGTTCATGTTATCCAGAGTCTGTACATGTTATCTAGAGTCTGTACATGTTATCCAGAGACTCTACATGTTATCCAGAGTCTCTGCATGTAATCCAGAGTCGGTATATGTTATCCAGTGCCTTTATATGTTATCCAGAGCCTGTACATGTTATCCAGAGTATGTACATTTTATCCATATCCTTTACATGTTATCTAGAGCCTGTACATGCTATCCAGAGTCTGTACATGTTATCCGGAGTCTCTACCTGTTATCCAGAACCTGTACATGTTATCAAGAGTCTGAATATGTTATCCAAAGCCTGCACATGTTATACAGAGTTTATACATGTTATCCAGAGATTGTGCATGTTTTCCCGAGTCTCTACGTGTTATCCAGAGTCTGCACACGTTATCCAGAGACTGTACATGTTATCCAGAGTTTGTACGTGTTATTCAGAGTCTGCATATGTTATCCAGAGACTTTACATATTATCCAAAGTCTCTACTTATTATCCAGAACCTGTACATGTTATACAGAGCCTGTACATGTTATCCAGAGTCTGCACATATTATCCAGAGTCTGAAAATATCATCCAGAGTCTGTAAATGTTATCCTGAGCTTCTACATGTTATCCAGATCCTGTAATTGTTATCCAGACTCTGCACATGTTATCCAAATGGTGTACATGCTATCCAGAGCCTGTACATTTTATCCAGAGTCTTCACATGTTATCCAGAGTCTTTACATGCTATCCAAAGCCTGTACATATTATCCAGAGTCTGCACATATTATCCAGAGTCTATACATAATAACCATAACCTGTACAAGTTATCCAGAGTTTGTACATATTATCCAGAGTGAGTATGTTATCCAGAGCCTATGTATGTTATCCATATCCTGTACATGTTATCCAGAGCTTGTACATGTTATCCAGAGTCTCTACATGTTTTCCAGAGTCTGTACATGTTATCTAGAACCTGTACATGATATCCAGAATCTGCACATGATATCCAGAGTCTGTACATGTTATCCAGAACCTGCATATGTTATCCAGAGCGTGTACATGTTATCCAGAGTCTGTACATGTTATCCAGAATCTCTACATGTTATCCAGAACCTGTACATGCTATCCAGAGTCTGCACATGTTATCCAGAGCCTGCACATGTTATCCAGAGTTTGTACATGTTATCCAGAGATTGTACATGTTATCCAGAGTCTGTGCATGTTATCCAGAGTCTGTACATGTTATCCAGAGCCTCTACATGTTGTCCAGAGTCTGTACGTGTTATCCAGAGTCTGCACATGTTATCCAGAGCTTGTTCATGTTATCCAGAGTTTGTACATGTTATTCAAAGTCTGAATATTTTATTCAGAGCCTTTACGTATTATCCAAAGTCTCTACATATTATCCAGAGTCTGTACATATCATCCAGAGCCTGTACATGTTATCCACAGTTTGTACATATTATCCAGAGTGTGTATGTTATCCAGAGCCTATATATGTTATCCATATCCTGTACATGTTATCCAGAGCCTGTAAATATCATCCAGAGTATGTACATGTTATCCAGAGTCTGTACATGTTATATAGAACCTCTACATGATATCTAGAGTCTGCACATGATATCCAGAGTGTGTACATGTTATCCAGAACCTGTATATGTTATCCAGACTCTGTACATGTTATCCAGAGTCTGCACATGTTATCCAGAGTTTGTTTATGTTATCCAGAGCCTGTCCACGTTATCCAGAGTCTATATATGTTATCCAGAGTCTGCACATGTTATCCAGAGCCTCTACATGTTATCCAGAGTTTGTATTTGTTATCCAGAGTCTACACATGTTATCCAGAGCCTGTACATTTTATCCAGAGTTTGTACATGTTATCTAGAATCTGCACATGTTATCCAAAGCCTTTATATGTTATCCAGAGTCTGCACAGTTTATCCAGAGCCTGTACATGTTATCCATAGTGTGATCATGTTATCCAGAGCCTGTACATGATATCCATGGTCTCTACATGTTATCCAGAGCTTATACGTGTTATCCACAGTCGGTACATTTTATCCAGAACCTGTATATGTTATCCAGAGACTATACATGCTATCCAGAGTCTGTACATGTTATCCAGATCCTCTATATGTTATCCAGAATCTCTACCTGTTATGTAGAGCCTGTACATGTTATCCACAGCATGTACCTGTTATCCAGAGTCTGTACATGTTATCCAGACCATGTGCATGTTATCTAGAGTCTCTATATGTTATCCAGAGCATGTACATGTTATCTAGAGCCTGTACATGTTATCCAGAGTTTGTACATGTTATCCAGAACCTGTATATGTTATCCAGAGTCTCTACATGTTATCCAGAGACTGTACATTTTATCCAGGACCTCTATATGTTATCTAGAGATTGTATATGTTATCCAGAGCCTGTACATATTATTAAGAGTCTGCACTTGTTATCCAGATTATGTACATGTTATCCAGAGCCTCTACAGGTTTTCCAGAGACTCTACATTTTATCAAGAGTCTGCACAAGTTATCCAGAGTCTGTATATGTTATCCAGAGCCTGTACATGTTATCTAGACCCTGAATATGTTATCCAGAGTCTGCACATGTTACTCAGAGTCTGTATATTTTATCCAGGGTCTGCATTTATTATCCATAGTCTGCATATGTTATCCAAAGCCTGTACATGTTATCCAGATTCTCTACATATCATCCAGAGTCTGCACATATTATCCAGAGTCTGTACATATTATCCAAAACTTGCATATGTTATCCAGAGTCTGTACATATTATCCAGAGCCTGTATACATTGCCCAGAGTCTGTACATAATATCCAAAGCCTGTACATGTTATCCAGAGTCTGCACTTGCTATCAAGAGAATGTACATGTTATCCAGAGTCTGCACATGTTTTTCAGAGACTGTACATGTTATCTATAGCCTGTACATGTCATCCAGAGTCTCAACATGTTATCCAGAGCCAGTACATGTTATCCAGAGTCTTTATATGTTATCCAAAGTCTCTACATATTATCCAAAGTCTGTACATGTTATACAGAGTCTGCACATGTTTCCCAGAATCTCAACAAGCTATCCAGAGTTTGTACATGTTATCCAGAATCTGTACATGTTATCCAGAGACTGTACATGTTATTCAGTGTCTGCACATATTATCCAGAGGAATTACATGTTATCCAGAGTCTGCACATGTTATCCAGAGCCTGTACATGTTATCCAGAGTCTGAGCATGTTATCCAGTCTGTACATGTTATCCACATCCTGTATATGTTATCCAGAGCCTGTGCATGTTATGCAGAGTCTCTACATGTTATCCAGAGCCTCTACATGTTATCCAGAGCCTGTATATGATATCCAGTGTCTATACATATCAAGAGTCTGTACATGTTGTCTGGAGTCTGTATATGTTATCCAGAGCCTATACATGTTATGCAGAGCCTGTACATGTTATCCAGAGACTGTAATTGTTATCCAGAGACTTTACATGTTATCCAGAGTCTGTACATGTTATCCAGAGCCTGTACATGTTATCCGGAGTCGGTACATGTTATCCAGAACCTGTATATGTTATCCAAAATTTCTATATGTTATCCAGAGCCTGTACATGTTATCCAGAATCTCTACATGTTATTCAAAGCTGTATATGTTATCCAGAGCCTGTATATGTTATCCAGAGCCTGTATATGTTATCCAGAGCCTGTATATGTTATCTAGAGCCTGTACATGTTATCCAGAATCTGCACATGATATCCACAGCCTGTACATGTTATCCAGAACCTGTATATGATATCCAGAGTCTATATATGTTATCCAGAGTCTGTACATGTTATCCAGAGTCTGCATATGTTATCCAGAGCCTGTACGTTTTATCCAGAGCCTGTATATGTTATCCAGAGTCAGTGCATGTTATCCAGACCCTGTTCATGTTATCTAGTGTGTGTGTGTGTGTGTGTGTGTGTGTAATTTATCTAGAGTCTCTACATGTTATCCAGAGCCTGTACATGTTATCCAGAGTCTGTACAAATTATCCAGAAAATGTACATGTCATCCAGAGTCTCTACATGTTATCCAGAGCCGGTATAGTTATCCGGAGACTGTACATGTTATGCAGAGCCTGTACATGTTATCCATAGCCTGTATATGTTATCCAGAGTCTGCACATGCTATCCAGAGAATTTATATATTATCCAGAGCCTGTACATATTATCCAGAGCCTCTACATTTTATCCAGAGTCTGCACATGTTATCCAGAGTATGTACATGTTAAATAGAGCCTTTACATTTTATCCAGAGTCTGTACAGGTTACCCAGAGTCTGTACATGTTATCCAAGGTCTGCATATGTTATCCAGAGTTTACACATGTTGCCCAGAGCCTGTACATATTATCCAGAATTTGTACATATTATCCAGAGTCTGTTCATATTAGCCAGAACCTGTACATGTATCCAGAGTCTGTACATATTATCCAGAGTCTGTATATATTGTCCAGAGTTCTGTACATAATATCCACAGCCTGTACATGTTATCCAGAATCTGCACATGTTATCCAGAACCTGTACATGTTATTCAGAGTCTCCACATGTTATTCAGAGTCTGTACATGTTATCCAGAACCTGAATATGTTATCCAGAGTCTCTCCATGTTATCCAGAGCCTGGGCATGTTATCCAGAGCATGTATATATTATCTAGAGCCTGTACATGTTATCCAGAGTCTGTACATGCTATCCAAAGTCTGCACATGATATCCAGAGCCTGTACATGTTATCCAGAGCCTCTATATGATATCCTGAGTCTATACATATCATCCAGAGTCTGTACATGATTTCTAGAGTCTGTACATGTTATCCAGGGCCTATATTTATTATCCAGAGCATGTATATTTTATTCAGAGTCTGTAATTGTTATCCAGAGCCTTTACATGTTATCCAGAGCCTTTCCATGTTATCCAGAGTCTGTACATGTTATCTACAGTCTCTATATGATATTCAATGCCTGTACATGTTATCCAGAGTCTCTACATGTTATCCAGAAACTCTCCATGTTATCTAGAGCTTGTACATGGTATCAAAAGCCTGTATATGTTATCTAGAGCCTGTACATGTTATCCAGAGTCTGCACATGATATCCACAGCCTTTACATGTTATCTAGAGCCTGTATATGATATCCAGAGTCTATATATGTTATCCAGAATCTGTACATATTATCCAGAGTCTGTACATGTAATCCAGAGCCTGTATATGTTATCCAAAGCCTGTACATATTATCCAGAGTCTGTACACTTTATCCAGAGCCTCTACATGTTATCCAGAGTCTGTACATTTTATATAGAGCTTCTACATGTTATCCAGAGACGGTACATGTTATCCAGAGCCTGTACATATTATCCAAAGTCTCTACATATTATCCAGAACCTGTATATGTTATCCAGAGTCTCTATATGTTATCTAGAGCATGTACATGTTATCCAGAGCCAGTACATGTTATCCAGAGCCTGTGCATATTATCCAGAGCCTGTGTATGTTATCCAGAGATTGCACATGTTATCCAGAGAATATACATGTTATCCAGAGCCTGTACATGTTATCCCTAGCCTGTAAATTTTATCCAGAATCTGCATATGTTATCCAGAGTATGTATATGTCATCCAGAGCCTTTACATCTTATCCAGAGTCTGTATATGTTATCCATTATCTATACATGTTTACCAATGTCTGCACATGTTATTCAGAGATTGTACATGTTATCCAGAGTCTTCACATGTTATCCAGGGTGTGCATATGTTATCCAGAGTCTGCACATATCATCCAGAGTTTGCACATATTATACAGAGTCTGTACATATTATCCAGAAGATGTACATGTTATCCAGAGTCTCTATATATTATTCAGAGTCTGTATATATTGTCCAGAGTTCTGTACATAATATCCAGAGCCTTTATATGTTATCCAGAGTCTGCACATGTTATCCAGAGCCTGTACATGTTATCCAGAGTCTGCACATGTTATTCAGAGTCTGTATATGTTATCCAGAACCTGCACGTTTTATCCAGAGTCTCTGCATGTTATCCAGAGCCTCTGCATGTTATCCAGAGCCTCTACATGTTATCCAGAGTCTGTACATGTTATCCAGAGTCTGCACATTTTATCCAGAGCCTCAACATGTTATCCAGAGTTTTCACATGTTATCCAGAACCTCTACATGTTATCCAGAGTCTGTACATGTTATCCAGAGTCTGTATATGTTTTCTAGAACCTGTACGTGATATCCAGAGTTTGTACATGTTATCCAGATTCTGCACATGTTATCCAGAGTCTGTACTTGTTATCCTGAGCCTATACATGTTATCCAGAGTCTGTGGGTGTTATCCATAGTCTATACATGTTATCCAGAGTCTGTACATGTTATCCAGAGTCTCTACATATTATCCAGAGCCTTTACATGTTATCCAGAGCCTTTGCATGTCATCCAGAGTCTCTACATGTTATCTAGAGCCTGTATATGTTATCCCGAGCCTCAACATGTTTTCCATAGTCTGTACATATTATCCAGAGTCTGTACATATTGTCCAGAGTCTGTATATAATATCCAGAGCCTGTACATGTTATCCAGAGTGTGGTCATGTTATCCAGAGCCTGTACATGTTACCCAGAGTCTCTACATGTTTCCAGAGCCTCTACATGTTATCCAGATTCTGCACATGTTATCCAGAGCCTCTACATGTTATCCAGAGTCTGCACATGTTATCCAGAACCTGTACATGTTATCCAGAGTCTGCACATGTTATTCAGTGTCTTTACATGTTATCCAGAACCTGTACATGTTATCGAAAGTCTCTACATGTTTCAAGAGCCTCTATATGTTATACAGATTCTGCACATGTGATCCAGAGCCTGTACATGTTATCCAGAGTCTGCACATGTTATCCAGAGCCTGTGCATGTTATCCAGAGTCTGCACATATTATTCAGTGTCTTTACATGTTATCCAGAACCTGTACATGTTATCCAGAGTCTGCACATGTTAATCAGTGTCTTTACATGTTATCCAGAACCTGTACATGTTATCGAGAGTCTCTACATGTTTCCAGAGCCTCTACATGTTATCCAGTTTCTGCACATGTTATCCAGAGCCTGTACATGTTATCCAGAGTTTGCACATGTTATCCAGAGCCTGTACATGTTATCCACAGTCTGCACATGTTACTCAGAGTCTCTACATGCTATTCAGAGATTGTATATGTTATCCAGAGTCTTCACATGTTATCCAGAGCCTCTACATGTTATCCAGAGTCACTACATATTTCCAGATCCTCTACATGTTGTCTAGAATTTGCACATGTTATTCAGAGCCTGTACATCTTATCCAGAGTCTGCATATTTTATCCAGAGCCTGTAAATGTTATCCAGAGTCTGCATATGTTATTCAGAGTCTGTACATGTTATCCAGAATCTGTATATGTTAACCAGAGTCTGTACATGTTATTCAGCGATTGTACGTGTTATCCAGTCTTTACATGTTTTCCAGAGCCTCTACATGTTATCCAGAGTCTCTACTGTTATTCAGAGTCTGTACATGTTATCCAGAGTTTCTACACGTTATCAAGAGTTTGTACATGTTATCCAAAGTTTATACATGTTATCCAGAGTCTTCACATGTTATCCAGCCTTTATATGTTATCCAGAGTCTGTACATTTTTTGTAGAACCTGTACATGTTATCCAGAGTCTCTACATGTTCTCCAGATTCTGCATATGTTATCCAGAGTCTGTACATGTTATCCAGAGCCTATACTTGTTATCCAGAGTCTGTATATGTTATCCAGAGCCTGTATATGTTATCCAGAGCCTTGACATGTTATCCAAAGCCTCTACATATTACCCAGAGTCTGCACATGTTATCCAGTGCCTGTACAGGTTATCCAGAGCCTCCATATGATATCAAGAGTCTATGCATGTTATCCAGAGTCTCTACATGTCATCCACAGCCTTTACATGTTATCCAGAGTCTGTGCATGTTATCCAGAGTCTCTACATGTTATCCAGAGCCTGTATATGTTATCCAAAACCTCTACATGTTTTCCAGAGTCTGTGCATATTATCCAGGGTCTGTATATATTGTTCAGAGTCTGTACATAATATCCAGAGCCTGTACATGTTATCCAGATCTGCACATGTTATCCAGAGCCTTTACATGTCATCCAGAGTCTGCATATGTTATTCAGAGTCTGTACATGTTATCCAGAGCTCAGCGTGTTATCCAGACTTTCTACATGTTATCGAGACCTTCTACATGTTATCCAGAGTCTGTACATGTTATCCAGAATCTGCAGATGTTATCCAGAGCCTCTACATATTATCCAGACTTTATACATGTTATCCAGAACCTGTACATGCTATCCAGAGTCTCTACATGTTATCCAGACTCTGCACATGTTATCCAGAGCCTTTACATGTTATCCAGAGTTCTGTACATGTTATCCAGAGTCTCTCCATGTTATACAGAGCCTGCATATGTTATCCAGAGCCTGTACATGTTATCCAGATCCTGTACATGTTATGCAGAGTCTGTACATGCTATCCAGAGTCTCTACATATTATCCTGAGGCTGTATGTGTTATCCAGAGACTGTACATGTTATCCAGAGCATATATGTTATCCATAGCCTGTACATGTTATCCAGAGCCTGTACATGTTATCCAGAGTCTGTACATGTTCTCCGGAGTCTCTATATGTTATCCAGAGTCTCTACTTGTTGTCCAGAGTCTGTACATGTTATCCAGAGTCTGTCCATGTTATCCAGAGTCTGTACATGTTATCTAGAGCCTGTACATGTTATCCAGAGTCTATACACATTATCCAGAGCCTCAACGTGTTATCCAGAGCCTGTATATGTTATCCAGAGTCTGTACATGTTGTCCAGAGCCTATACATGTTATCCAGAGTCTCTACCTGTTATCCAGAGCCTGTACATGTTATCCAGAGTCTGTACATGTTATCCAGAGTTTTCACATATTATCCAGAGTCTCTACTTGTTATCTAGAGCCTGTACATGTTATTCAGAGTCTCTACATGTTATCTAGAGTCTGTACGTGTTATCCAGAGTCTCTGCTTATTCTCCAGAGTCTGTACATGTTATTCAGAGTCTGTAATGTTATCCTGAGCCTGTACATGTGATCCAGAGTCTGCACATGTTATCCAGAGTCTGGATATGTTTATCCAGAGCCTTCACATGTTATCCAGAGTCTCTACTTGTTATCCAGAGTCTGTAAATGTTATTAAGAGTCTCTGCATGTTATCCTGAGCCTGTTCATGTTATAGGGAGTCTGTACATGTTATACAGAGTCTGTACATGCTATCCAGAGCCTGTACATGTTATCCAGAGCCTGCATATGTTATCCAGAGCCTGCACATGTTATCCAGAACTTGTACATGCTATCCAGTGTCTGTTCATGTTATCCAGAGTCTGTACATTTTATCCAGAGTCTGTACATGTTATCCAGAGTCTCTACTTGTTATCCAGAGTCTCTATATGTTATACGGAGTCTCTATATGTTATCCTGAACCTTACATGTTATCCAGAGTCTACACATGTTATCCAGAGTCTCTACTTGTTATCTAGAGTCTCTACATGTTATACAGAGTCTCTACATGTTATCCTGAGCCTGTACATGTTATACACAATCTGCACATGTTATCCAGAGTCTGGAAATGTTTATCCAGAGCCTGTATATATTATCCAGAGCCTCTATATGTTATCCACAGTCTGGAAATGTTAATCCAGAGCCTGTATATATTATCCAGAGCTTCTACATGTTATCCAGAGTCTGCACATGTTATTCAGAGTCTGGATATGTTTACCCGGAGCCTCTACATGTTATCCAGAGTCTTTACTTGTTATCCACAGTCTGTACATGTCATACAGAGTCTGTACATGTTATCCTGAGCCTGTACATGCTATACAGAGTCTGTACATGTTATCCAGAGCCTCTACATGTTATCCAGAGCCTGTATATGATATCCAGAGCCTCTACATGTCATCCAGAGCCTCTACATGTTATCCAGACTCTGTACATGTTTTCCAGAGTCTGTACATGTTATCCAGAGTCTGTACATGTTATCCAGAGTCTCTACTTGTTATCCAGAGTCTGTATATGTTATACAGAGTCTCTACATGTTATCTTTAGCCTGTACATGTTATCTACAGTCTGCACTTGTTATCCAAAGTCTGGATATGTTTATCCAGAGCCTGTACATGTTATCCAGAGTCTGTACATGTTATCCAGAGTCTTTACATGTTATCAAGAATCTGTACATTGTTTCCAGAGTCGGTACATGTTATCCAGAGTCTGTACATGTTATCCAGAGCCTGTATATGTTATCCAGTGGTATACAGAGCCTGTATATATTATCCAGAGTCTGCATATGTCATTCAGAGCCTGGATATGTTATCCAGAGCCAGTACATGTCATCCAGAGCCTGTAAATGGTATCCAGTGTCTGTATATGCTATCCAGAATCTGTTCATGATATCCTGAGCCCGTACATGTCATCCAGAGCCTGTATATGCTATCCAGAGTCTGTTCATGTTATCCTGAGCCTGTACATGTCATCCAGAGCCTGTACATGGTATCCAGATCCTCCACATGTTATCCAGAGTCTGTATATGTTATCAATAGCATGTACATGTTATCCAGAACCTGTACATGTTATCCAGAGGCTGTATATGTTATCCAGAGTCTGCACATGTTATCTTGAGCCTGTACATGTTATCCAGAGTCTGGATATGTTATCCAGAGCTTGTGCATGTTATCCAGAGCCTGTATATGTTATCCAGAGCCTGTACATAGTATCCAGAGCCTGTACATGTTATCCAGAGTCTGTACATGCTATCCAGAGCCTGTATAGTTATCCAGAGCATGTACATGGTATCCAGAGCCTGTACGTTATCCAGATTTTGGATATGTTATCCATAGCCTGTACATGTTATCCAGAGCCTGTATATGTTATCCAATCCAGAGCTTGTACATGTTATCCAGAGCCTGTATATGTTATCCAGAGCCTGTCCATAGTATCCAGAGCCTGTACATGTTATCCAGAGTCTGTACATGCTATCCAGAGCCTGTATATGTTATCCAGAGCCTGTACATGGTATCCAGAGCCTGTACGTTATCCAGATTCTGGATATGTTACCCATAGCCTGTACATGTTATCCAGAGCCTGTATATGTTATCCAGAGTCTATACATGCTATCCAGAGTCTGGACACGTTTTCCTGAGCTTGTACATGTTATCCAGAGTATGTATATGTTATCCCGAACCTCCACATGTTTTCCAGAGTCTAAATATGTTATCCATAGCCTCTACATGTTCTTCAGAGCCTGGACATGTTATGCAGAGCCTCTATATGTTATCCATAGCCTGTACATTTTATCCAGAATCTCTACATTTTATCCAATGTCTCTACATGTTATCCAGAGTCTCTACATGTTATCCAGAGCCTGTATATGTTATCCAGAGCCTCTACATGTTATCCAGAGCCTGTACATTCTATCCAGAGCCTGTACATTTTATCCAGATCCTGTATATGTTATCCAGAGCCTGTATATGCTATCCAGAGTTTGTACATGTTATCAGAGCCTGTACATGTTATCCATAGCCTCTACATGTTATCCAGAGCCTGTATATTTTATCCAGAGCCTCTACATGTTATCCAAATCCTGTATATGTTATCCAGACTCTGCAGATGTTATCCATAGCCTGTACATTCTATCCAGAGTCTGTACATGTTATGGTCGTATTGAAGGTAAATGTAATGTCACATTATTCCTTAAGAAACGTAGAACCTTTACATGTTTAAGAAAGCATTCGACACACAAGCTACCAGTGCCGCAGTCTTGGATTGACACTATTCAGGAAATTAGTGTTGTCAGACCTAAGATGAAGGGGCACATACGTGGGATAGAGTCATCAAGTGAGAGGAGGTACAGGAGTGACGCAGCGGCTACGAGTTGCTAGGCGGTTCATGCCTGAGATGGGAACCTTTAACTGCCAGGAATTAAATGAGCTTCCAAGAGGTAGATGGAGGTTATTTATTATAAGGAAAATGATAGACAGGAAATATCCAATGTTTTAGAATCAGTAGATCATATCTATTTACTTTATCTACAGTCATCCCGAAACTGACATTAGCTCAATTTTCTATCCAGTATGGACACAGACACAGTGGATATGCCATTGTTTGGCCAGATCCTGATTCTGATTATAACCTTACTCATAAAAAGACTAATTAAAGGTAACGGAGGTTAAGATAAGACAACCAAATAGTTCTTGTCTAAATCTGACCTTTGAATATATCAGGCGAGTCTTAGGAATAGGAAACACAACCTGCTCTATGATTTGATAAGAGATATCTCAATTCTGTAGAAGTTAGGAAATCAACTTGCAGGGTATATCCATCCACATGTGACTTTACAATACACTAACAGTAAGATATCATCTTAAAGGCAGTAAATGGTAGTGAAAGATTTTCTCTTTTTATTTCTTTAAGGGAGGAAACCCAGCTGAAGTAAAATTCTAGGAAGGAAGTGAGGTGTTTGCTTTGCTGTTGAGGCGACGTTAGTAATAAACTCGCTCCTGGAGGTCAGTCTATCTTTGCATCCACACACTCACTTTGAGACGAATGTATCCAGATACACGAGTCTGATGCGCGGATTACCAAAGCTAAGATTAGAGACGGTAGTCTTAGAAAAATTAATGTATGTTTCACCAAGACTGTAGAGAACTTACAAAAGCATACGATGGATACTGGAATATGTAGAGGGCATGACGGTGGTGTATCAGTCACAAGTGCTGTACATGAAATGAATGAGAGAGGTAAGGTAAGACCACGGGTGAAGTGCAACTGAAGGATTATGTGTTCGTTTGAAGATGGTGGAGGGATTATTTGAGGGCAACGTTAAGCATAGGTGGGCCTACTGCTGTAGTGGATACGGAAAGATTGCCTTTATCATCACAGTTCAATGTAAAAAGAGTTCCGAAGCTTCATTCGTGCACATAAAGGTTCATGAATCATCATCCCATCAAGATATTTAGACGAGACTTTTTCCCGTGAATCCTCAGTGCGAGCAATAGAAACGAGGAGTATGAGCCCCTGTCCATTCGATAAAGAGTGTTCAAAGAAAGATGTGGTGAGAAATGATTTCGTATTTTAGGCTGTTTTGCACATACTTTTTAACATTCAGTGTTAATCTTTTTAGATTTAATTTACTGACATCTTTAGAAAGCCGAAGGAAAGAGTACAATGATCATGTTGTCATAATATTACCTCGGGACTTACGTTCTTTTCAGACCTTCATGAACGTTGTTATGTTCAGGGTGGCAGTGGACGACCAGGACGCTAACATGACGCAGGCGCAGCTCTCCCAGGTGATCGACCAGGCTCGGCGGGTAGGTCACTCTCGATATGCTGCTGAGTTACTCTGCCGCTAGCATGTGTGGTTCACTCTCACAGTGCTGATGAGCTGGGTAGGTCCTTTCCCAAATAGGGCTGAGATGGGTGTCTCTAGCATGACTTCCATGAGAAGGTAAGTATCTAGCTTACATTACTGTTGAGCTGCTTAGGGTCATTCTTACATTACTGATGAGGTTAATTGGTGACTCTAATATTAGTTATAAGTCTGATGAGATAGGCAGGTCACTCTCACAGTACTGCTGAGGTGCGTACGTCGCTTTCATGGTACTGCCGAGGTGGATAGGTCAGCCGCAATACAAACTCTGAATTGGCTATGTTTATCAGTATCAAGTCATTCTTCAGACGGCTGAATCAGTATCACCTTAATTATACGATGTCATCCTCACCAGGTGCGTCAGTTGTCGTGGTGCGTGACTGTGGTGATGGTGAGCGACGACCCAACCTTCCTGGCCACCTTCGCCCAGTTCTCCCTCAAGGGCCGCCTCCTGGTCTGGTCGACCAGGCTCCTGGTCGTCACCCGCCTGCCCCTCCCGGAGCTGCGGGACCTGAGCAGTCACTGGACCTTTTCTATGATGAACGCTATGCTCCTCGTATTGCAAGCTACATCAGGACAACCAGGGTTAGTCTTCTTTTGATATTTCACTTCAAAGTATTCGCTTCTTGCATCACTACAAGCACATACTTTATACAAAAAAGATCTGTCGATATGAACGGAAAGAGATGTAAGCTGATGATATGATACTGGTCTCAGCAACTAGTCTTTATTCTATGCTTCCTGTGGCTTCAAGATTTAGCGTGTACGTCAGTCTGCCATATAGTGCTAACGGAGCCATGGTAGCCAAGGTCGCATTTTGGACAGTCAGTCGTGGCCTCCTTCCCGTCAACCAACTCACCTTCTTTCCTGAGAAATTCACGAAGTAAATATTTATTCAGGACAAACTTTATCTTGTTACATATAAATTGCTTTATGTTGTGGTAACAATTCCAATAAAATTCAGAGGAATTTGGATGTATTTAACAATATCGTTCATCATAATTATCTTACTTGTTTGGGAAATAAGAATGATATGTAACGCCATGATATTGACCCAGCTTTTACAGAGCCACTGTGAACGTAACAGCTCTTCAATATAGACCTTACTGGAGTGTGGTGGAAGACGTGGACCCTGATGGAACCCTAATCAAGAAGTACACAGGCAGTGACGCCCGGCTCCTCATGACTATAGCCCAGGCCCTCAACTTCACCTTCCGCGTTCTTCCTGTTACCACATGGGACCAGGTATCTTCTCTTACACTTGAATCACACTTCATTCTACCGTAACTTTCAAGAATGGAAAATTAGGTTGAGTATACACCTACATAAGAGGAAACATTTTATTCGACAGTACATTTGTCCCTCTCCTGAAAGGAAAAGTGTTTATGCATAATCATTTGTATTTTTGCTTTGTTATTCTAATGTAAGAGGCTTTTGTTGTCAACCTTTACCCAAATATTTTTCTAATATAATGGAGAAAATTTTTCTAGTACCTATAAATATATAACAAAAATTATTACTTATCATGACAGAGGCCAACTCCACACACTGTCAGCTTCAAGAAGACGTATGTCCTCAGGTCACAGCCCTGGTGGTGGAGAGGGTCTCCTTTATGGCATCTATATACCACATTGTATTGCCGCAGCGCCAGCTACGTCACGATTTCACTTACACCTACGAGCATGTGTTTACTGATTTCACGTTAGCCAAACCTTCGCTCAGCTCCAACTGGCAGAGTCTTTACGACCCACTGGCTGACAAGGTGTGGGTGTCTGTCCTGGTGGCCCTGCTGGTAGTGCCCATCCTGCTGTTAGTGGTATGTGGCGCTGGTCAGTACGCCTTGCTGGTTTACGATGTGCATCTGGTGTGCTTCACATACGTTCACATGCGTAGCAATGTTCATATTCAGAAAACTTTTCGTGTTCGTGGCGCCGTTCACGTACGTGTCTCGAAATGCAAGTTGGGTGCTTTACGCATAACAGACTGTTAATACTGTATCCTTGTTCACATATACACAACCTTCGCGTATATGATTATTTTATTATCCGGGAGTTGATATGATTACGCGTAGCTTGTATTGTATACATAGACTAGTAATGTGAATATTACTATTATCATTTTGTAGAGGAGTAAATGTTTCGGCGTATGTAAGGACTTGGCAAAGTGAGTCTAAATATGATAGAATTGTTTGTTTTGGATTACTTACACGGGAGAGATAAAATGTTATTTTTACATAATTCTACAGTGTAAGTTGTTCTGTAGTACAATATCTGGTAGAGCAAAAATTCAGTTTTAAAATCTTCAATCGCGATATATTTTTTTGTGTTTATGAGCCTTCCGTTGAATCATTTTACTTGATTATATTTTACTTCGGTGTTGTAATAACAAAAAATAAAAAGAAATCGATTAGTTACATTTAAAACCGGTTCTTGTGCCTCGAATCTGGATTACTCGTGTCAGTCAAACACTGGAATTCAGAGGGATAGGTCACGTGGTCGACTTATAAATGGTTTGTCTAGTATACAAACTTACATTTTGTAATGAAGAAAGGAATGATTTAAACAAGAATAACGTCCAGAATTTTATGTGCGGGTTTATGTCATACAGGATCACGATCTTATGACTCTTTTTTTTTTATGCTGAAGGCTCCAGTCACGGACAAAAGCGTACATCAGGCCGGGTCCCAATTGAAACATAGAGAGAATTATGAAATGGAAAGAGAAAAGACAAGGGAAAGTATCTACGAATTATGAGGAATTGAAAAACCTGTCTTTTGAAATGAGGCAGGTCATAGTTATTCGGAAAGACATGAGGAGGTAAATAGTTCCAAAGCTTCGACGTGTAGGGAAAGAAGCAGTTATCAAAACAGCGCACCTTTGAGTTGCCAATGGCACATGATGATATAATTGCATGGTCTAGCTACTGGTGTATAGATAAATGTCCGTGCCAGTATAGATAAATGAAAGAGAATATGTGAATAAAGAACGGCTTATTGAATTCAGGCAGCCATTCTGCTGAAAAGATACAGTTGAGAAATTACGTAACAGGGGGACGAGAGAGAGAGAGAGAGAGAGAGAGAGAAAGAGAGAGAGTTCAGGTAGACATGTTGACCTGTAGGCGGCCCGAGAGCGCCACTGACACACGTGGTTGGACGAAGTGTTTACCTTACCACGTTTATAGCATGTTTGTTAGACACATAACCATTAGACTAATGCAGTCCTACTGGATGTGTCAATATTCTTATTATCTAAGAGGAGATAAGTCTTAGTAATCCGTGTGTGAGAGGGACTTCCGAACTGACGTTTCTCCTAACCTGTTGCCAGAGTCCCACATCAAGGGAATAAATAGTGAAGGAGATCAACTGTCTCTAAGTAAATTTTAGAACAGCGCTCCAAGCATATGAAAAGTCACTATGCAGCAAGATGTTCACATCCTACTTAAGACCAAAACTAGAATATGCTTCTCGAGTTTGGCCACCTCATCTAAAGAAACACAAAGAGCATTAAGCAGATCTATATGATGGTGACAGTGAGCAGTTTTTCAAAAAATGTAGGGATAGTATAACCGGAGGACATGCCAATGAAATTAAGCAAAAAAAAAAAAAATTGTTAAAAAGAATTTGCGATGTACTTTTATAGGGTACGATTGGTGGATGAGAGGAATAACAGAACAATAACTGTGGAATAACTGTAGTAAATGTGGGCAGTATACAAAAGTTTAAAAGTTGTACAATAGAAGGGAATTGTCAAGAGATGGGCCCTCACGAATGTAAAATACTCTCACTCTACAGTAGAAATAGATGATTACAAATACAATAAGTTATTGTAAAATATGTCAACAGAGAGGCAAGAGCGATGGTGCTTTAGGGAACCAGACAACAGAGTTTCAGTGGTGACTTATGGTTGTCGGGGTTGGAAAGGGTAGGTACACACCTGAAACCGTGTGGAACCAAACTGTGTCTTTGGTTGCCCCACTCATCTCCATTTTACTGGTTCTGTTCGATTTCTCTTAACTTGTAAAATTTAGCCTTTACAAATTCAATTTTGGTTCTCTTTTTGACTTTGTACGTGGTGTATGATCTATTTTGCAATACAAGTTTGTTATCTATTTTTGGTTCTTGTAATATAAAATTGAATCAATTTACATTTATTTTGCATAAATCAGATTTCCTTTTAATATTTTGTTGTATGATATCAGACATATTATATACTGTCTCACAATATTTCATGAACAATTAGCCTTATGCTTTTTTCCAGGTTTTGTTGAATTCGTAAAAAAAAATCATACGACTTTGCATTATTGTCTTCCTTTGGTTCTATCTATTTCGTCCTACGTCACAGATTAGATCATTATATAGTTTTATGTGTGTATCATTTCCTCAGAATTATAAAAGCTTCCTAGTAATTGTACGCCAGTGATTATAAGATTAAATGAAACTCTTCTTGACACAAGATCTTCCTAGAAAAATAATTGTGTTGACGAGTCTTGTAGAATAATGATTCAATATTCAGTGTCCTGATGATGTATACGATACTTGCCCCTCCAGGAAACAGTGCAAATGTCCTTCTAGCAAACTTTTAGCAGAAAGTCCATGTCTCAGCTCAGTCCTCTAGCAGCAAAATTTCGTCGTCATAATTAACTTGCTTTCCTGCTATAGCAGCTAGACTATATTTTCCTACCAATCACAAAAATTGAAAATTGGCTTTCCCTGGGATTTAATTTTAGGAATTAGTTATCAAAAAAATCTTAAATGGATTTTTTTTCATTTCCTTAGAATACAGGGCACTGAACTATTGGTGATTTTGTTGTGTGTATTTTTCACTCATCAAAATACACAAAACTATATGTTATTGTTTTCACGACATTATTGGTTTTCTTTTCCCTCATTTTTAGATAAAGCCATTTGGTGGTCTTCATGGTAGGTCATTTACCGTTAGTCTATGGCTCCCTCTGTAGGACACACTGTCCTGTTTGTTGAACAGAATAATTCATGCTATGTGAAACATCACGAGATACAACTTACTCAATATAGGATCTGGTGATTGTGTTGCATGGCTTCTTGAAATCCATGGTAATATGATATATACATTTTAATGAATATAATGCACCTCAGTGTACATGGTGCTTAGTGTATATGGTGCCTCTCAGTGTACATGGTGCTTAGTGTATATGGTGCCTCTCAGTGTACATGGTGCCCCTCAGCGCACATGATGCCCTTTGGTGTACGTAGTGCTACTCTGTGTACATGGTGTCCTTCAGTGTACATGGTGCCCCTCAATGTACATTGTGCCCTTCTGTGTAATATGACCCTCAGTGTGTATGGTGCTCTTAAGTGTATATGGTGCCCCTCAGTTTACACGGTTCCCCTCAGTGTACAAGGTGCACATCAATGTATATGGTACCCCTCAATGTACATGGTACCACTCAATATACAGTGTGCCCTTCAGTGGACTTGGTGCCCTTGAGTGTATATGATGCCCCTCAGTGTACATGGTGCCCCTCAGTGTACATGGTGCCTCTCAGTGTTTATGGTGCCCTTCAGTGTACATGGTGCCCCCAATGTACGTAGTGCCCCTTAGTGTACATGGTGCCCCTCAATGTATACGGTGCCCCTTAGTGTACATGGTGTCCATCAATGTAAATGGTGCCCTTCAGTGTATATGATGCCCCTCAGTATACATGGTGCCCTTCAGTGTACATGGTGCCCCTCACTGTACATAGAGCCCCTCAGTATACCAGGTACCCTTCAGTGTATATGGTGCCCCTTAGTGCACACGGTGTTCCTCAGTGCACATGGTGCCCTTTAGTGTCCATGGTGCCTAACAGTGAACAAGATGCCCTTCAATGTACATGGTGTCCTTCAGTGTACATGGTGCCCCTCAGTGTACATAGTGCGCTTCAGTGTACATGTGCCTCTCAGTGTATATGGTGCCCTTAAGTGTGCATGGTGCCTCTAAGTTTACCCACTGCCCCTTGGTGTGAAAAGTGCCCTTCATTGTATATGGTGCCCCTCAGTGTACATGGTGCCACTCAGTATACATTGTGCCCTTCAGTGTACTTGTTGCTCTCAGTGTACATGGTGCCCCTCGGTGCATATGGTGCCCTTCTGTGTACATGGTGCCCATTAGTGCATAAGGTGCCCATCAATTTAAAAGATGCCCTTGAGTGTGTATAATGCCCCTCAGTGTACATAGTGCCCCTCAGTGTACACGGTGCCACTCAGTGTACATGGTGCCCTTCAATGTACATGGTGCCCCTCAGTATATATGGTACCTCTCGGTGTATATGGTGCCCTTCAGTGCACCTGATGCCCCACATTGTACATGGTGCCCCTCAGTGTACATGGCTCCCCTCAGTGTAAATGGTGCCATTTAATGTACATGGTGCCCCTTAGTGTACATGGTGCCCATCAGTGCATAAGGTGCCCTTCAGTGTATATGATGCCCCTCGGTGTACATGGTGCCCCTCAGTGTACATGGTGCCCTTCAATGTACACGGTGCCCCTCAGGGTGCATGGTGCCCCTCAGTATACCAGATACCATTCAATGTATATGGTGCCCCTGAGTGTACATGGTGCCCTTCAGTGTACATTGCGTCCCTAGTGTATATGATGCCCCTCAGTGTACATGGTGCCCATCAGTGTACAAGGCATCCCTCAGTGTTCATGGTGCCCCTTAGTGTACATGGTGCTTTCAGTGTATATGGTGCCCTTCAATGAACAAGATGCCCTTCAATGTACATGGGGCCCTAAGTGAACATGATGCCTTTCAGTGTACATGGTGCCCCTTTGTGTACATGGTGCCGTTCAGTGTATATGGTTCCTTCAGTGTACATGATGCCCTTCATGTACATGATGCCCTCAGTGTACATGATGCCCTTCACTATACATGGTGCCCCTCAGTGTGAATTATGCCCTTCAGTACACATGACGCCCCTTAGTGTACATGATGCCTCTCAGTATATTTGGTGCCCTTCAGTGCATATGATGCCCATCAATATACATTATGCCCCTCAGTGTACATGGTGCCTCTCAATATCTCAGGTGCCCTTCAGTGTATATGGCGCCCCGGAGTGTACATGGTGCCCTTCATTGTACATTGTATCCCTTAGTGTATATGATGCCCCTCAGTGTACATGGTGTCCATCAGTGTACATGGTACTTCTCAATGTACATGGTGTCCCTTACTGTACATGGTGCTGTTCAGAGTATATGGTGCCCTAAAGTGTACATGATGCCCTTCAATGTACATGGTGCCCTCAATGTACATGATGCTCTTCAGTGTACATGGTGCCCCCTAATGCATATGGTGCCGTTCAGTGTATATGGTGCCCTTCAGTGTACATGATACCCTTCAGTTTACATGGTGCCTTCACTGTCCATGATGGCCCTCAGCGTACATGGTGCCCCTCAGTGTACATGGTGCCCCTCGGTGTACATGGTGACCCTCTGTGTACATAGTGGCTTTAAGTGTTCACGGTGCCCTTCGGTGTATATGGTGCCTGACATTGTACATTATGCCCCTCAGTGTACATGGTGCTGTTCAGTGTATATGGTGCCCTTCAGTGTACATGATGCCCTTCAGTTTACATGGTACCTTCAGTGTCCATGATAGCCCTCAGTGTACATGGTGCCTCTCAGTGTACATGGTGCCCCTCAATGTACATGGTGCCCCTCGGTGTACATGGTGACCCTCTGTGTATATAGTGGCTCTAAGTGTTCACGGTGCCCCTCGGTGTATATGGTGCCTGACATTGTACATTATGCCCCTCAGTGTACATGGTGCCCTTCAGTGTATATGGTGCCCTTCAGTGTACATGATACCCTTCAGTTTACATGGTGCTTTCAGTGTCCATGATAGCCCTCAGTGTACATGGTGCCCCCTCAGTGTACATGGTGCCCCTCAATGTACATGGTGCCCCTCGGTGTATATGGTGACCCTCTGTGTACATAGTGGCTCTAAGTGTTCACGGTGCCCCTCGGTGTTTATGGTGCCTGACATTGTACATTATGCCCCTCAGTGTACATGGTGCCCTTCAGTGTATTAGTGCCCTTCTGTGTACATGGTGTTCTTCATAGTATAAGGTGCCCCTCAGCGTATGTGGTGCGTCTCAGTGTACATTGTGCCCCTCAGTGTAAATGGCTTTGCTCAGTGCATATGATGTTCCTCAGTGTACATGGTGCACCTCAGTGTACATGGTGCCCATTAGTGTACGTGGTACCCTTCAGTGTGCATGGTGTTCCTCGGTGTACATGGTGCCCCTCAGGGTACATGGTACCCTTCAGTGTATATGGTGCCATTCAGTATACATGGTGACCTTCAGTGTATATGAAGCCCTTCATTTTACATGGTGCCCCTCAGTGTGCCTGGTGCCCTTCAAAGTACATGATGCCCCTCAGTTTATATTGTGCCTTAGGGTACATGGTGCCCCGCAGTGTATATGGTGTCCTTCAGTGTACATGGTGCCCTTCAGTGTATATGGTGCCCCCCAGTTTACATGGTACCCCTCAGTGTACATGGTACCCTCAGTGTACATGTTGCCCCTCAGCATACATGGCGCCTCTCAAAGTACATGGTACCCCTCAGCGTACATTATGCCCTTAAATGTACATGGTGACCCTCAGTGGGCATGGCGCTCCTCAGTATACATGGTGCCCTTCAATGAACATGATGCCCCTTAGTCTACACGGTGCCCCTCAGTGTTCATTATGTCCTTCATTGTACTAGCTGCCCTTCAGTGTACATGGTGCCCTTCAGTGTTTACAGTGCCCCTCAGTGTACATGGTGCCCCTTAGTGTAAATGATACCCCTCAGTGTACATTATGTTTCTCAGTGTACATGGCGCCCTTCAGTGTACGCGGTGTCCTTCAGTGTATATGGTACCCTTCAGTGTACATGGTGCCCCTCAGTGTACATGGTGTTCCTCAGTGTACATGGTGCCCTTCAATGTAATGGTGCCAATCAGTGTGCATGGTGACCAGTGTACATGGCGCCCTTCATTGTACATGGTGCCCATCAGTGTGCCTGGTTCCCTCTAAAGTATATGATGCCCCTCAGTGTACATGGTGCTCCAAGGTGCATGGTGTCCTTCAGTGTATATGGTCCCCCTCAGTGTACATGGAATCCTTCAATGTACATGGTGCCGTTCAGTGTATATGGTACCCCTCAGTGTACATGGTACCCCACAGTGTACATGTTGCCCCATAGTGTACATGGTGCCTCTCAGAGTACATGGTGTCCCTCGGTGTATATTATACCCTTCACTGTACATGGTGCCCCTCAGTGTGCATGGTGCTCCTCAGTGTACATGGTGCCCCTCAATGAACATGATGCCCCTTAGTCTACACGTGCCTCTCATTGTTCATTATGTACCTCAGTGTACCTGCTGCCCTTCAGTGAACATGGTGCCCTTCAGTCTTTACGGTGCCCCTCAGTGTACATGGTGCCCCTTAGTGTACATGATGCCCCTCAGTGTACTTGACTATCTACATTGATATTATTGATATCATCTACATGGTTAGCAGAGGTGAAGCTGACGGCATTTCCCGTTTAAAGTATATATCAGTTCAGTGTTAAATTTTTCAAGTGTATTGAGCTCCTCGCTGTACTTGATATCCCTCGTGTTTTTGAATGATAATCACGGTATATAACGATCATAGCTCATGATGATCCGCATGAACACTGACTCTGCCTCACAAAATACATATGTTTGCTTATGGTTTGCAAGGAGATATATGCATATTTCTCTAGGTTTCTCATGGTCTTTGGGACGCATCTTACATATCATACGTTGCTTCTCTAACTTTGTGATTTCCAACCAAATTTTCCCTCTAAGTATAACTGAAAACAGATACAGAAGAAAACAATAATGTGAACTGTAATATGCCATAGATTTCAAAACAATGATTGCTTTGGTGAGGCCTTTGTTGGTGCATCTTGAGGTAGAGTAGTGCACATCTTTTAGAGGCACAAAGAACACTTGTTTTAGAGGCACAAAGAACACTTGCTTTATTGTTCCCATATGATTATAAAAGAACACTTGTCTTATAGTCCCCGTATGATTATAAATAGTTTATGGTGCTTAATAACATTATGTGATATTAATGTACTGTAAACTGATATAGCATCATAAACTACCGAGTAATTTACTAAGAGTTGAAAGGAAAATGTCTCAACGCCTAACACCACCTACAAGGTCATAACTTAAGGTGGTGTCACGATCCCAACGGCTTCAACTACGGTGGATCTCGACCCCTTAACACATTAGCCCAGGATTATGTCCTGAGATAACTTTTTCGGTTGATAGACTACTCTATGTAGACGCCGCCACCCCTAGGTAAAAGACGAGAGTGACACTTCTAAAGACCAAACCCAAATCTATACTTATCACATTTTAATAAATGAATAGGTCAGGATCATTAATAGACTTGAAACAATCAACGAAATACAAATTATGATCCGAACACAAGATGACCTTATGACAGACTAGCCACCGAAATTTATATTCTAATTAAATCTGAAATTTACATCTCATAAATACTGTTCTCTTTCCTACTATAAAAAATGCGTATGCCCTTACCCTTCGATATGGCAATTAATCAAGGACAGATTATAACAATATAGAGAAACCAGTGCCTACGTCTAGTCACCTAGCCAGGAAAGAGAGCGAATCTGCGATTCGGCAAATTAGCTCCAGCTCCCAAAATTATTATATTAACATAACAAGCACTTCTTTATAAGAAAAGTAATAACTAATTTTTACAATTTTTATTAATTAATGTCAGTGACAAAACAAAAACATAGAAAATTTATATCATTCTCCGAATCTATGAGAGAAAACGGAATGGTATAGTAAGTGACACTGTAAAAAAACAAACATTTCGTTAGAGGGTTATAAGAAAAGAGATACATAACAGTGGTAAACTGAGGCCTCTGAATTAAAACCTGAAATATGCCGGAATGATTCCAGATGACAGGCCGTCTGGTCGGACGTGAATATGACAGGAAGATGGGCTTCAGCGATGGGGTTCAGGCAGTTTTTGCTACGCTGTTGGCACAAAGTATAATCAAGAAGTTTCCAAGAGGAAGTTCAGCCCGTGTGCTGGTGGCGGCCTGGCTGGTGTTCGCCTTCATCATCGGGACGGCCTACCGTGGCAACCTGACCGCCTCCCTCACACTGCCCAAGTACCCACCAAGACCTGAGACTATTGAAGAACTCGTCAAATTCGTGGACAAGTAATATAGTTGTTCTAATATTCTCTCTCTCTCTCTCTCTCTCTCTCTCTCTCTCTCTCTCTCTCTCTCTCTCTCTCTTCTGGCGCTACCTCGCTGACGCAGGGGGTGGCGATGCTATTTCCTGTGGGATGGGGTAGCATCAGAAATGGTTGGAGGCCAGCAAGTATGAATATGTACTTGTGTATATGTGTATATGCATGTGTATGCATATGTAGGTATATATGTCTATATTGTATGCATTGTGCATATATGTTCAAGTATGTTTATAAGTGTGTATGTGAGTGAATGGACTTTCTCCGTCTGTTTCCTAGCGCTACCTCGCTAACACGGGAAACAGGTTAGCGTTAGAGTTTTGAAGAGAGGGGCGAGTATGCAGTCTGTTGGGAATGAGAGGGCCTGAGAAGTGAGTCAGTTGTTGTTCGCGGATGATACAGCACTGGTGGCTGATTCGAGTGAGAAACTG
>JAYMFT010004891.1:0-17182 GCA_038088735.1 Panulirus argus | reverse complement strand
CTCATTTGCCCTCTTTTTCAACCTTTGCACCTTCCTCTTGACCTCCTGCCGCTTTCTCTTATACATCTCCCAGTCATATGCACTCCTTCCCTGTAAGTATAGTTTCTTATTCCCACCACTCACTATCAAAACAACGATATGAATTTTGAGACAGTGGTAAATAGCGTTCATACGATACAAGAATTTACCGTCACAGATAGATAAATTGAAGATTAATAAAAGCCCAGGTCCTGATCGTTTCTATCCACAAGTAACTAAAAGCGTGAAACACGAAATCGCCGGACCGTTAACCCAAATTTTCAATAAATTTCCGCAGGATGGAATAGTCCCACAGGACTGGAGACTTGCAGACGTCACTCCTACATTCAAAAAGGGAAGCAGCGAAATGCCTGGTAATTACAGTCCTATCAGCCTCACATCAATTATATGTAAACTTCTGGAGTAGATTATTAGAGAAAAAATCGTAGCCTACCTGGAACAACGCAGCCTGATCAGTAAATGGTTTTAGAAGGCGCATATCATGCCCTCCAAACCTTCTTGAATTCTATCATAAACTATTCAGCACCCACGACAGGACAAAAGCAATAGATATATTATTTCTGGACTTCCAGAAAGCATTTGACAGTCTCCCACGTTAAACTGATGCATAAAGTCCGGGCCGTGGGGATTACTGGTTGCACAGAAAATTGGATAGAAACCTGGGTACGTGATGGGAAGCAGAGAGTTGTAATGAATGAGGAATCATCACCGTGGTCACCCGCTACTAGTGGGGTCTTCCAGGGATCCGCACTTGGGCCTATACTTTTCATTTATATTAAAAATATTGACGTAGGACTAAATAACCTAGTTGCCATATTTGCAGATGACACAAAGATCGGCAACGCCATATTAAATGAAGAAAATAAGCTAAGATCACAAGAGGATCTAGATAAAATCGCTGAATGGCCTAGTAGATGGCAAATGCCATTTAGCATCAATAAATGTCAGCTATTACAAATATGAAACCTAAACGAAAAAATTGATGATGAACAGATGGGCCTCAAGGTAAAAGACACCTTTAGTGTGAGAGATCTAGGGGTCACTTTCTCTAATATCTTTATATTCTCCCAGCATTGCAAGCTGTCGAGAAAGCAAATAGGATGTTAGGATTTATCAAAAGGAAAATTTAAGTACAAAAGCAAGGGTGTGATATTGCCACTGTACCTGAGTTTAGTTAGACCACACCTCGAATATGTAGTGTAGTTTGGGCCCCCCACTTAAGCAAGGATATTCTTAAATTGAAAGCAGTGCTCCAAAGAGCAACAAAGTTGATTCCTTCCTTGCGTAAGAAATCATATGAGGAGAGACTGAGAAAATTTACTTTGTTCTTCCTTGGAAAGAGGCGCCTTCCGGGGCAAATTAATAGAATATTCCAAAATACTTAGAGGATTTAACAACGTCGATATTGAAATTCCTTTACATTAGTGCCAGCATTACCGTCGAGAGAAAATGAATTAAAACTTAGAGGCCACCGAGTTAATCTGGACTGTACTAGATATTTCTTTACCAACGACATTACTGATGCGTGGAATTTGCTCCCAGAAAATGTTGCTCGGAGCAACACCCTTAACATCTTCAAAATTAGGCTTGACCATCACTTGTCTCTCTCCGTTATTGAATTATTCATTTCATCAGTCAACATAACGCAGTGGTATATCATGCTACCTTCTTAACCACTGATCTCTCCCTGGCCATGTTGCGGTGATATACCAACATTGATTAACCCGTGTCACCTGCTTTGAGACAGTAGATAAGATTTATTGTATCACTGTTGAACATCAGGAATAATATCGGATGGTAAGTCGAGAAGCTGCAGCCCAAGTTTATCCTTACTTTTGTCTTTATAACAAAAAGTGAAGGGATGCATGTCGTTGGTGAGGGGATCCATGACATATTCAAGTTCATTTTTCCTTATATCTTTCCAAATAATTTTCTTCAGGAATATCAATTCTACAAGGTATTTTTCTACTTGTTTTCCGTCCGGCGTGTGACGTAAGGGGGTGGAAAGTGGAGAGAGAGCGATTGCTTTCCCATCCTTTTCTTCTACTACACTCAAGGTGGCTGCTTTTTTTTAAGTGGCGTTAAGGCCAGACCACCTCGCTTGGACTTTGAGTCTGTGTGTTTTTCGTCTCTCTCTCTCTCTCTCTCTCTCTCTCTCTCTCTCTCTCTCTCTCTCTCTCCTTCCTCTCTCCTTCCTCTCTCTCCTCTCTCTCTCTCTCTCTCTCTCTCTCTCTCTCTCTCTCTCTCTCTCTCACTGTTTCCATCAAATCTAGATTATACTGTATTTCATTTCTATATTATAGAAGACTTCCTTTCCACATCTAAACTTATCATTCAGCACTAAAAATATTCTTGATTTTGCTATTTAGCTCCTCACATAAATTTATCATTCAGCACCAAACATATTTTACTCTTAACATTCACCACCTCGCATTTCTTAAAGCCATCATTCAACTCCCAGATATTTTAAAGTTATCATTCAACACCTCATATAAAGTTATCACTCTGCTCCTTACTTAACGATATCATTCTGTTAGTCATAAAAAATTAATCATTCGGCTCCTCTCACAAAGTAACCATTCATCTCCTCACATAAAGATACCGTTTATCTCAGCACATATTATAAAGTTAACATTCAGCACCTTACATATTCTAAAGTTATCACTCGGCTCCTCATAAAGTTATCATACAGTCCTTCTTACAGAGCTATCATTCAGCTCCTCACATTTAGTTATCATTCACTCCTCACATAAAGTCATCATTCACCTCCTCTCAGGATATTATCACTTAGCTCCTCATATAAAGTTATCATTCAGCTCCCCATACAAAGTCATCACTCAGCTCCTCATACAAAGTTATGATTCAGCTCCTCACAGAAAAGTTACCATTTACCTCCTCAAATAAAGTTATCATTCAGCTCGTCAGATGAGTTATCATTCACCTCCTCATATAAAGTTATCATTTAGCTCCTCATACAAAGTTATCATTCAGTTCCTCACATAAGTTATCATTCAGCTCCTATCATAAAGTTGCAGTTCACCTCCTCACATAAAGTTATCATTCGCCTCCTCACATAAAGCTATCATTCAGCCCCTCACATGAGTTATCATTCAACTCTGAACATAAAGTTATCATTCACCTCCTCACATAAGTTACCAATCAGTTCCTAATATAAAGTTATAATTAAACTCCTCATGTAAATTTATCATTCACCTCCTCACATAAAGTTATCAATCAGCTCCTCATATAAATTTATCGATCAGCTCCTCACACAGAGATATCATTCATCTTCTCATATAAAGTTAACATTCAGTTCCTGATATAGAGTCATCATTCAGCTCCTCACATGAAGTTACCATTCAGCTCCTCATATGAATTTACAGCCAACTCGTCACATAAAGTTAGCATTCAGCTCCACATATAAAGTTATCATTCAGCTCTTCACATAAAGTTATCATTCAGAACCTTACATAAAGTTATTATTCAGCTCCTAATATAAGGCTATCATTAAGCTCTTCATATGAAAATATCATTCAGCTCCTCACATAAAGTTATCATACAGCTCCTATTACAAAGTTATCATTTAGCTCCTCAAATTCAGTTATCATTCAGCTCGTCGCATTCAGTTATCATTCAGCTCCTCTCACAAAGTTATCACTCACACTTCATATATATTTTTCATTCACCTCCAAATATAAAGTTATCGCTAAGAACCTCAGATAAAGGTATCATTCAGCTCCCCATATAGTTATTATTCAGAACCTAACCTAAAGTAATCATTCAGCTCCTCAAATAAAGTTATCATTCAGCTTTTCATATAAAGTTATCATTCAGCTCCTAATATAAAATTATCATTCAGCTCCGAACATAAAGTTAGCATTCAGATCCACACATAAAGGTATCATTCAGCTAATCACATAAAGTTAGCATTCAGCACCTCATATAAAATTATCATTTAGCTCCTGCCATAAAGTTATCATTTAGAACGTCACATAAAATTATCATTCAGCTCTTAATATAAAGCTATTATTAAGCTGTTCACATGAAATTATCATTCAACTCCTACCACAAATTTATCATAAAGCTCCTATTACAAAGTTATTATTCAGCTCCTCAAATTCAGTTATCACTCAGCTCGTCGCATTAAGTTATTATTCAGCTCCTCTTACAAAGTTATTACTCAATACCTCATATAAATTTTCATTCACCTCTTCGCATAAAGTTATCATTCAGCTCCTAATATAATGTTATCGCTCAGCACCTCAGATAAAGGTATCATTCAGCTCCTCATATATCTATCATTCAGAATCTAACCTATAGTTATCATTCAGCTCCTCAAATAATGTTATCATTCAGCTTCTCATATAAAGTTAGCATTCAGATCCGCACAGAAAGTTATCATTTAGCTCCTTACATAAATTTATGATTCAGCACCTCACATAAAGTTATCATTCGCCTCCTCACATAAAGTGATCATTCAGCTTCTCATATAAAGTTATCCTCTAGCACCTCACATAAAGCTATCATTCAGCTCCCATTATAAAGTTGTCATTCAGCTTCTCATATAAGACATCATTCAGCTCCTCACATAAAATTAACATTCAGCTCCTCATATAAAGTTATCATTCTTCTCCTCAAATAAAGTTATCATTCAGCTCCTCATATAACAGTTATTATTCAGCTACTGATATAAAGTTATCATTCAGCTCCTCATATCGATATCATTTAGCTCTTCACATACAATTATCATACAGTTCCTCTTACAAAGTTATCATTTTGCTCTTCACATGAAATTATTATTCAGCTCTTCACGTAAGTCATCATTCGGCTCCTCACATTAAGTTATCATGCTGTTCCTAATAGTTATTATTCAGAACCTAACCTAAAGCTATCATTCAGCTCCTCAAATAAAGTTATCATACAGCTCCTCACATAAAGTTATCATTCAGCTCCTCACATAATGTTATCATTCAGCTCCTCACATAAGATAAACATCCAGCTTCTCAAATTATGTTATCATTCAGCTCCACACATGAAGCTATCATTTGCCTCCTTAAATAAAAAAGTTATCATTCAGCTTCTCACATAAAGATCTCATTCAGATTCTCATAAACGTTATCATTCAGTACCTCACATAAAGTTATCATTCAACACCTCACGTAGTTATCATTCAGCACCTCACATAAAGTTATCATTCAACGTCCAATATATAGTTATCATTCAGCTCCTCGCATAAAGATCTCATTCAGATTCTCATAAACGTTATCATTCAGTACCTCATATAAAGTTATCATTCAACACCTCACGTAAAGTTATCATTCAGCTCCTCAAAGTAATCATTAAAGCAGCTCATATATAGTTATCACTCAGCTCCTCACATAAAGTTATCATTCAGCTCCTCATATAAAGCTATCACTCAGCTCTTCAAATAAAGTTTAGAATTATCGTTCAGCAGCTCATATAATGTTATCATTCAGCTCCTCATACAAAATCATCAATCAACTCTTCACATAAAGCTATCACTCAGCTTCTCATGTAAAGTTATCATTCAGCATCTCACACAGAGTTATTATAGAGATCCTATTATAAATTTACCATTGAGCACCTCACATTCAGGTATCATTCAGCAGCTCACATAAAGCTATCATTTATCTCCTCACATAAAGTTATCATTCAGCTCGTTACATGAAATTAACATTCAGCTCCCCAAAATAAAGTTATAATTCAGTTCCACAAATGAAGTGAACATTCAGCTCCCCAAAATAAAGTTATAATTCAGTTCCACAAATGAAGTGAACATTCAGCTCCTTACAAAAAGTTATAACTCAGCACATCACATAAAGTTATCATTAAGCTCCTCACAAATCGCTGTCATTCATCTCTTTACAAAACGTTATCAATTAGCTCCTCACATAAATTTATCATTCAACACCTCAAATAAGTTATCATTCAGCGCCTCACAAAAAGTTATCATTCAGCTCCTTATATAAAGTCATTATTCAGCTCCTCACAAAAAACTTTCATTCTATTTCTCACGTAAAGTCATCATCCAGCTCCTCGCATAAAGTAATCATTCAGCACCTCACATAAAGTTATCATTCAGCTCCTCACAAAAAAGTTATCACTCAACGTCCAATATAATGTTATCATTCAGCTCCTCACATAAAATAAGCATTCAGCTCCTCAAATTACGTTATCATTCAGCTCCGCACATGAAGTTATCATTTGCCTTATCACAAAAAATTATCATTCAGCTTCTCACATAAAGAAATCATTCAGCTCTTCACAAAACTTTATCACTGATCTCTTCAAGAAACGTTATCATTTAACTCCTTACATAAAGGTATCATTCAGCTCCTCACATACAGTTATCATTCAGCTCCTTACATAAAGTTATCATTCAGCTCCTCACAAAAAGTTTTCATTCAGCTCTTCATGTAAAGTTATCATTCAGCTCCTCACATAAAGTAATAATTCAGCACCTCACGTATAGTTATCGTTCAGTTCCTCACATAAGGTTATCGTTCAGCACCTCACATAAAGACATCATTCAGCTCCACATAAGGTTATCACTCAACGTCCAATATAGAGTTATCATAAAGACCTCATTCAGATCCTATCAAAACGTTATCATTCAGTACCTCACATAAAGTTATCATTCAGCACCTCACATAAAGTTATCATTCAGCTCCTCAAACAAAGTTATTAAAGCAGCTCATATATAGTTATCACTCAGCTCCTCAGATAAAGCTATCATTCAGCTCCACATATAAAGATATCACTCAGCTCCTCAAATAAAGTTTAAAGTTATCGTTCAGCAACTCATATAATGTTATCATTCAGCTCCTCATATAAAGGTATTCAACTCCTCACATAAAGCTATCACTCAGCTCCTCACATAAAGTTATCATTCAACGCCTCACACATAGTTATTATACAGTTCTTATAAACTTATCACTGAGCACCCCACATTCAGTTATCATTCAGCAGCTCACATAAAGCTATCATCTATCTCCTCACAATGGTATGATTCAGCTCCTTACATAAAATTAACATTCATCTTCTCAAATAAAGTTATAATTCATTTCCACACATGAAGTTAACATTCAGCTACTAACAAAAAGTTGTGATTCAGCTCCTCATATAAAGTTATCGTTCAGCTCCTCACAAAATGTTATCATTCATCTCCTCTGAAAACGTTATCATTAAGCTCCACACATAAATTTATCATTCATCTCTTCAACTGAATTATCATTTAGCTCCTCACAAAAAAGCTATCATTCAGTTCCTTATATAAAGTTATTATTCAGCTCCTCACAAAAAGTTTTCATTCAGCTCCTCAAGTAAAGTCATCATTCATCTCCTTGCATAAAAAAGTCATTCAGCACCTCACATAAAGTTATCATTCAGCTCCTCACAAAAAAGTTACCATTCAGCGTCATATATAATGTTATCATTCAGATCCTCACATAAAGTTATCATTCAGCTACTCATATAAATCATCATTCTGCTTCTAATATAAAGCTATCATTCAGCTCCAAACATCAAGGTATCATTTAGTTCCTAACATAAAGTTATCAATCAGCTCCTCACAAAATATCATCATTCACCTCCTAATATAAAGCTATCATGCAGCTCCTTGTATAAAGTTATTATTCAGCTCCTCACATAGTTCTCATTCAGCTTTTCACACAAATATATCATTCTGCTCCTCACATTAAGTTATCATTCAGCTCATAGTATTGCTATGATTCACCTCCATATATAAAGTTATCATTCAGCTCCATATATAAAGTTATCATTCAGCTCCGCACATAGTTAAAATTCAGTTCATAATATAAAGTTATCATTCAGCTCCTCACAAAATTTATCATTAAGCTCCAAATATGAAATTATCATTCAGCTTCTTATATAGTTATCATTCAGCTCCTCACATAGAGTTATCATTCAGCTCCTCATAGAAAGTTATCACTCAACACTTCACATTATCATTCAGCTCCTAATATAAATTCATCATTCAGATCCTCACACAAAATTATCATTCAGCTCCTCATGTAAGATTATCCTTCAGCTCCTCATATAAAGTTATCATTCAGCTCTTCATATTCAGTTATGATTCATCTCCTCAAATAAAGTTACCATTCAGCTCCTCACAAAAAGTTATCATTCATATCCTCACAAAACGTCATCATTCAGCACCATATAAAATTATCATTCAGATACTCAAATAAAGTTATCATTGAGCTTCTAACATAAAGTTCTCATGCAGCTCCTTATATAAAGTTAGCATTCATCTCTTCACATAGTTATCATTCAGCTTCTCATTTAAATTTATTACTCAGCTCCTCGCATTAAGTTATCACTCAGCTCCTCACAAAAGGTATCATACATCTAATATTCAATCATCATTCAGCTCCTTATATAATGTTATCATTCAATTCCTCACATAGAGTTATCATTCAGCTCCTCTCAAAAAGTTATCACTCAACACCTCACATTAAGTTATTATTCAGCTTCTAATATAAAGTTATCATTCAGATCCTCACAAAAATTATCATTCAGCTCCTCATATAAAGTTATCATTTAGCTTCTCATACAAAGTTATCATTCAGCTCATCATATCAAGTTATCATTCAGCTCCTCATAGAGTTATCATTTACCTCCTCACATAGATTTATCATACAGCTCTAAAAAGTTATCATTTAGCTATTCACATAAAGTTATCATTCAGCCCCTAACAAAAATATTATCATTTATATCCTCACGAAACGTTATCATTCAGCACCTCATATAAAGGTATCACTCAGCTCCTCAAATAAAGTTATTATTCATCTTCTTACATAACATTTTAATTGAGCTCCTCAAATAAAATTCTCATACAACTCCTCACAAAAAGCTATCATTCAGCTCCTTACATAATGTTATCTTCAGCTCCTCACATAAAGTTATCATTCAGATCCTTACATAAAGTTATCACTCAGCTCCTTACAAGAAGTTGTCATTCAGCTCCTCAAAAAAAGTTACCGTTCAGCTTCTCACATAGAGTTGTAATTCAACTCGTTATATAAAGTTATTATTCAGCCCTCACATAAAGATATCATTGAGCTCCTCACATAAGGCTATCATTCAACAAATCACATAAAGTTATCATTCAGATCTTCACATAAAGTTATCATTCAGCTCCTCACAAAAAGTTACCATTCAAGTCCACACATAAAGTTATCATTCAGCTCCTCACAAAAACTTATCACTCAGCCCCTTACCTAAGGTTATCGTTCAGTTTCTCACATAAAGTTATCATTCAGTTATTAATATAAAGGTATCATTCAGCTTCTTAAAAAAAGTTATCATTTAGCTCCTCACATAAAGTTAGGATTCAGGTCCCCACATAAAGTTATCATTTTGCTCTTCATATAAAGTTATCATTCAGCTCCTCATATAACAGTTATTATTCAGCTACTGATATAAAGTTATCATTCAGCTTCTCACATCGATATCATTTAGTTCTTCACATACAGGTATCATACAGTTCCTCTTAAAAAATTATCATTTTGCTCTTCACATGAAAATATTATTCAGCTCTTCACATAAGTCATCATTCAGCTCCTCACATTAAGTTATCATGCTGCTCCTAATATAAAGTTATCATTCAGCTTCTCATAGAAAGTTATAATACAGCTCCTCTTTAAACGTTTTCATTCATTTCCTCAAATTCAGTTATCATTCAGCTCCTCTAACAAAGTTATCACTCAAAACTTCATATTAATTTTTCATTCACCTCCTAACACAAAGTTAGCATTCAGCTCCTAACAAAAAGTTATCGCTTAACACCTCAGATAAAGGTATCACTCAATTCCTCATATAGTTATTATTTAGAACCTACCCGAAAGTTATCATTCAGCTCCACAAAAAGTTATCATTCAGCTCCTCACATAAAGTTATCATTCAGCTCCTCACATAATGTTATCATTCAGCTTCTCACATAAGATAAGCATTCAGCTCCTCAAATAACGTTATCATTCAGCTCCACATATGAAGTTATCATTTGCCTCCTGACAAAAGATATCAATCATCTTCTCACATGAAGTTATCATTCAACTCCTCACAAAACGTTGTCATTAATTTCTTCAAAAAACATTATCATTTAGCTCCTTGCATAAAGTTATCATTCAGCTGCTCAAATAAAGATATCATTCAGCTCCTCATAAAATTATCATTCAGCTCCTTACATAAAGTTATCATTCAGCTCCAAAAAAAGTTTTCATTCAGCTCTTCACGTAAAGTTATCATTCAGCTCCTCACATAAAGTTTTCAAACAGCACCTCACATAAATTTCTCATTCAGCTCCTCACATAAAGTTATCATTTAACGTCCAATATATAGTTATCATTCAGCTCCTCGCATAAAGATCTCATTCAGATCCTCACAAACGTTATCATTCAGTACCTCACATAAAGTTATCATATAGTTATCATTCAGCACATCACGTAAAGTTATCATTCAGGTCCTCAAACAAAGTTATCATTAAAGCAGCTCATATATAGTTATCACTCACCTCCTCACATAAAATTATCATTCAGCTCCTCATATAAAGCTATCACTCAGTTCCTCAAATAAAGTTTAAAGTTATCGTTTAGCAGCTCATATGATGTTATCATTCAGCTCCTCATACAAAATCATCATTCAGCTCCTTACACAAAGCTATCACTCAGCTCCTCATACAAATTTATGATTCAGCATCTCACATTCAGTTATCATTCAGCAGGTCACATAAAGCTATCATCTATCTCTTCACATAATATTTTCATTCAGCTCCTTACATAAAGTTAACATTCAGCTCCTCAAAATAAAGTTGTGATTCTGTTCCACAAATGAAGTGAACATTCAGCTCCTCACAAAATGCTATAATTCAGCTCCTCACAAAAAGCTTTCATTCAGCTTCTCACCTAAAGTCATCATCCAGCTCCTCGCATAAAGTAATCATTCACAAAAAAGTTATCACTCAACGTCTAATATAATTTTATCATTCAGCCTCTCATAAAATAAGCATTCAGCTCCTCAAATTACGTTATTATTCAGCTCCGCACTTGAAGTTATCATTTGTCTCCTCACAAAAAGTTATCATTCAGCTTCTCATATAAAATAAGCATTCAGCTCCTCAAATTACGTTATTATTCAGCTCCGCACATGAAGTTATCATTTGTCTCCTCACAAAAAGTTATCATTCAGCTTCTCACATAAAGTTATCATTCAGCTCCTCACAAAACGTTATCATTGATCTCTTCAAAAAACGTTATCATTTAACTCCTTACATAAAGTTATCAGTCAGCTGCTCATATAAAGATATTCAGTTTCCTTGCATACAGTTGTCATTTAGTTCCTTACATAATGTTATCATTCAGCTCCTTACAAAAAGTTTTCATTCACCTCTTCACGTAAAGATATCATTCAGCTCCTTATACAAAGTCATCATTCAGCACCTTACATAAAGTAATCATTCAGCTCTTCACATAAAGTTATCATTCAGCGTCCACTATAAAGTTATCATTCAGCACCTCACATAGAGTTAATATACAGTTCCTTTTATAAACTTACCATTGAGCATCTCACATTCAGTTATCATTCAGCAGGTCACATAAAGTTATCATCTAGCTCCTCACATAATGTTATCATTCAGCTCCTTACATAAAATTAGCATTCAGCTACTCAAATAAAGTTCCACATATGAAGTTAACATTCAGTTCCTCACAAATAGTTATAATTCAGCTCCTCACATAAAGTTATCATTCAGCTCCTCACAAAATGTTATCATTCATCTCCTCACAAAACGTTATCATTTAGCTCCGCACAGAAATTTATCATTTAGCCTCTCAACTGAGTTATCATTCAGCTCCTCACAAAAAGTTATCATTCAGCTCCTTATATAAAGTTAATATTCAGCTCCTTACAAAAAGTTTTCATTCAGGTCCTCACGTAAAGTCATCGTCCAGCTTCTTGCATAAAGAAATAATTTCGCACCTCACATAAAGTTATCATTCAGTTACTCACAGAAAAGTTATCATTCAACGTCCAAGATAATGATATCATTCAGTTCCTCGCATAAAGATGTCATTCAGCTCCTCACAAAGCGTTATCATTCAGCTCCTCAGATAAACTTATCATTTAGCATCTCACCAAAAAGTATCATTCACCTCCTCATATAAAGCAACCATTCAGCTGCACATGTAAAGCTATCACTCAGCTCCTCATATAAAGTTTTAAGCTATCATTCAGCCCCTCATAAAAAGGTTATCATTCAACGTCCAATATAAAGTTATCATTAAGCTCCTCGCATAAGGATGTCATTCATCTCCACATATAGTTATCATTCAGCATCTCACCTAAAATTAACCTTCAGCTCATCACATAAAGTTATCATTCATCTACACATATAAAGCTATCACTCAGCTCCTCAAATAAATTTTGAAGTTATCATTCAGCTCTTCATATAATGCTATCATTCAGCTCCTCATATAAAGTTATCATTCAACATCATATAAGGCTATCTCGCAGCTCCTTATATAAAGTTATCATTCAGATAATCACACAGAAATATCATACAGCTCCTCTTATAAATTTCACATTGAGCTCCTCATATTCAGCTATCATTCATCTCCTCTCACAAAGTTATCACTCATCGCTTCACATGGAGTTATCTTACAGCTCCTCATATAAAGTAATCACTTAATGCTTCACAAAGAGTTATCCTTCACCTCCTTATGTAACGCTATTATTCAGCTTTTCACACACAGTTATCATTCAGCTCCTCACATAAAGTTATCATTCAGCTTCTCTCATTACGTTATCATTCAGATCATCACATAAAGTTATCATTCAGCTACTCTCATAGATTATCATTCAGCTCCTAATATGAATTTATCATTCAGCTCCAAACATAAAGTTATCATTCACCTCCAAATATAGAGCTATCATGCAGATCCTTATATAAAGATATCATTCAGCTCCTCACATAGTTATCATTCAGCTTCTCACATAAATCTATCGTTTAGTTCCTCACATTAAGTTATCATTCATCTCATAATATAAAATTATCATTCAGCTCCATATGTAAAGTTATCATCAGTTCCTCTCATAGAGTTATCAGTCAGTTCATAATGTAAAGTTATCATTCAGCTCCTCATAAACGTTATCACACAGCTATCAGCATAATATTATCATTCAGCTTCTTATATAAAGATATCATTCAGGTCTTCACATACAGCTTTCATTCAGCTCTTCACATACAGTTTTCATTCAGCTCCTCACATAAAGTTATCATTCAGCTTCTAACATTAAGTTATCATTCAGATCATCACATAAAGTTATCGTTCAGCTACTTACATAAATCATCATTCTGCTCCTAATATAAACTTATCATTCAGCTCCAAACATAAAGGTATCATTTAGTTCCTAACATAAAGTTATCAATCAGCTCCTCACAAAATTTCATCATTCACCTCCTAATATAAAGCTATCATGCTACTCCTTGTATAAAGTTATCATTCAGCTCCTCACATAGTTATCATTCAGCTTCTCACATAAATTTATATGTTCCTCACATTAGGTTATCACTCAGCTCATAATATAAAGTTATCATTCAGCTCCATACATAAAGTTATCATTCGGCTCCTCACATACAGTTAAAATTCTGTTCATAATGTAAAGCTATCATTCAGCTCCTCACAAAAGTTATCATTAAGCTCTTAATATAAAATTATTATTCAGCTCCTTGTATAGTTATCATTCAGCTCCTTACATAGAGTTAGCATTCAGCTCCTCTTAGAAAGTTATTACTCAACACTTCACATTAAGTTATCATTCAGATCCTCACACAAAATTATCATTCTGCTCCTCATACAAAGTTATCATTCAGCTCCTCACATGCAATTATGATTCAGCTTCTTACATAAACTTATCATTCAGCCCCTCACATAAAGCTATCATTCAGCTCCTCACATGAAGTTATCATTCATCTCACATAAAGCTATCATTTGGCTTCTTACATAGATTATCATTCAGCTGCTAATATAAAGCTAACATTCAGCTTCTCACATAAAGTTCTTATTCAGCTCCTCACATAAAGTTATCATTCAGCTTCACTCATGAAGTTATCATATAGCTGCTTTTACAAACTTACCATTGAGCTCCTCATATTGTTATCATTCACCTCCTCTCACAAAGTATCACTCAACACCTCTTTATCATTCAGCTCCTAATGAAAAGCTATCATTCAGCTCCTCACAAAAAGTTAATCATTCAGCGCCTTATATAAAGATATCATTCTGCTCCTCATGCAGTAATCATTCACCTCTTCATATAAAGTTCTCATTTAGCTCCTCACATAGTTATTATTCAGCTCCTCACAGAAATTTATTATACAGCTACTCTTACAAACATAGCATTGAGCTCCTCTCACAACGTTATCCCTCAACATCTCACATTAAGTTATTATTCAGCTCCTAATATAAAGTTATCATTCAGCTCCTCACAGAAAGTTATCATTCAGCTCCTCGCATAGTTGTCATTCTGATCCATATATAGTTATCATTCAGCTCCTCCTATACAGTTATCATTCAGCTCCTCATATAAAGTTATTCAGCTCTTCACATAGTTATTATTTAGCTCCTGAAATACAGTTATCATACAATTCCTCTTACAAAGTTATCATTTAGCTCCTCACATAAAGTTATTATTCAGATCCTCACTAAAAGTTATCATTCTCCTACTAGCATTCAGCTCCTCTCATAAAGTTATCATTCAACACCTCAAATATATTTATCATTCACCTCCTCACAGAGAGTTATCATTTAGCTCCTAATATAAAGCTATCACTCAGCTCCTCACATAAAATTATTATTCAGCCCCTAACATAAAGATATCATTCAGCTCCTAATAAAAAGTTAGCATTCAGTTACTCACATAGTTATCTTTCAGCTCCTCACCTGCAGTTATCATTCTGCTCCTTAAATAAACTTATCATCCAGCCCCTCACATGACGTTATCATTCATCTCCTCACATGACGTTATCATTCATCTCCTTACAAAACGTTATCATTCAGCTCCACATATAGTTATCATTCTGCTCCTCTTACAAAGCTATCATTCAGCTCCTCCTATAAAGTTATCATTCAGCTCCTCATATAATCACTCAGTTCTTCACATATTAATTATTTAGCTCCCCATAAAAAGTTATCATATATTTCCTCTTACAAAGTTATCATTTAGCTCCTCACATAAAATCATTATTCAGCTACCCAATTAGCGTTCTCATTCAGCTCCTTACAAAAAGCTTTCATCCAGCTCCTCACATAAAGTTATCATTGAGCCCCTCACCTAAAGTTATCATTCAGCACCTAACACAAAGCTATCATTTAGCTCCTCGCATATATTTATCATTCATCTTCTAATACAGCTATCATTCAGCTCCTCACATAAAGTTATCATTCAGCTCCTCGCATAAAGTTATCATTCAGCTCCTCACATAAAATTATCATTCAGCTCCTCATATAAAGTTATCATTTAGCAGCTCATGTAATATTATCTTTCAGCTCCTCACATAGTTATCATTCAGCTCTTCATATACAGTTATCACTCACCTCCTCACATAAGGTTATTATACAGTTCCTCTTAAAAAGTTACCATTGAGCTCCTCACATTCAGTTACCATTCAGCTCCTTTCACAAAGTTATCACTCATCAATTCACATAAAGTTATCATTCAGCTCCTCATATTAAGTTATCACTCAGCACCTCACATAAAGTTATCATTCAGCTCTTCACATAAAGTTATTATTCAGCTCCTCATATAGAGTTATCATTCAGTTCCTCAAATTCAGTCATTATTCATCTTCGAATATAAAGTTATTATTCAGCTCTTCACATAGTTGTCATTCAGCTCCTAATATAAAGTTATTCAGCTCCTCACATAAATTATCATTCAGCTCCTAACATAAAGCTATCATTCAGCTCCTCACATAAATCATCATTCAGCTCCTCACATAGTTATCATTCAGCGTCAAATTTAAAGTTAACGTTGAGCTCCAAACATAGTTACCAAACTCCTCACATTAAGTTTCATTCAGATCCTCACATAAAGTTATTGTTCACCTTACAAAAATAATAATTCAGCGCCTAATATATACCTATCATTCAGCTCCTCCCATAAAGTTATCATTCGGCTCATAACAATAAGGTATCATTCGGATCCTCACATTATGTTATCATTCGGCTTCACACGATTCATTATAATCCTCAGTAGGTCTTTCCTCAGACTTTCTTGGCTTGATCAGCTGCTCTTTAACAAATGATTTGCTCCTTTGTGTCTTGGTCACCTATGCCTTTCGCATGCTGGCTGGCTGTGTTGCACTATACATTCACCTTCTCCATTTGTTCTATTCTATTTGATATGTTTCATTTCCATGCTATTATGTATAAATCTAAGACAAAGTTTATGACCTTCCTCCCTGGTTATCACATGCTGATACAGGTAATTCTCCTAGACATATTATAGATACTTGAATTTCCACCAGTCCTTATCTCAGAGGGACACTGTTTGACTCTTTAAATGAAAATATTTCATTATCAGGACTTGAGAGGGAATCCTTCCGCTTTCTTTACCATACTTATTTTTTTTCCTTGCTGGTTCTACGCTTTCATCACCCATTATGTACTGTGTGAATGCGCCTTCCACCGATATTTATTGTAAATAGTGTCTATGATTTCTTGGAATTTGAGCACACTGGTTTATGTAGCTTGGATGAAGCTGGTTTATGCTGGATGGCTGTGTCACTACACGAGTTAGTATTGCATTGTAGCTGGTTCATGCTGGCCGGATGTGTCAGCACACTAGTTAGTATAGCTTGGATGTAGCTGGTTTACGTTGGGTGGATGGGACAGTAACCACTCCTATTGTCTAAATAACTGTAAAGACTACAAAGCACTGATCCTTAGTGTGTGTGCTGTATCATCGGCGAACAACAACTGACTCACTTTCCAGCCTCTCTCATCCCCAACAGACTTCATACTCGTCCCCCTCTCCAAAACTCTTGCATTTACCTCCCTAACCACCCCATCCATAAACAAATTAAACAACCATGGGGACATCA
>JAYMFT010004881.1:0-17182 GCA_038088735.1 Panulirus argus | reverse complement strand
AAGTTTATCCCCAGCTGGCTCCTCACACACTCCCATATTGTATTGAGGTATATCCCCAGTGGTTCCTCACACACTTCCATATTGTATTAAGGTTTATCCCCCATTGGTTCCTTACACAATCCCACATTGTATTGAGGTTTATTCCACCTGTTTCCTCACACACTTCCATATTGTACTGAGGTTTATACCCCTCTGGATTTTCAGACGCTCACATATTGTATTGATGTTTATCCCCCCTACTGGTTCCTCACACAATCCCATATTGTGTGGAGGTTTATACCCCACTGGTTCCTCGCACACTTACATATTGTATTGAGGTTTATACTCAACTGGTTCTTCATACACTCCCATATTATACTGAGGTTTATCCCCAACTGGTTCCTCACACACTTCTATATTGGTTCCTAACACACTCCAATATTGTATGGGGTTTATCCCTCACTTCTTCCTCACACACACCCATATTGTATTGAGGTTTATCCCCACTTATTCCTCACTTACTCCCATATTGTATTAAGGTTTATCCCCTACCGGTTCCTCAAACATTCCCATATTGTATTGATTTTTATCCCCGACTGGTTCCTCAAACGTTCCCATATTGAACTAAGGTTTAACCCCAACTGGTTCGTCACACATTCCCATATTATAATGAGGCTTATCCCCCACTGGTTCCTTACACACTCCCATATTGTATTGAGGTTTATACCCCACTGGTTTCTCACACTTTCGCATAGTGTATTGAGGTTTAACCCACTCTTGTTCCTCACCAACTCCCATATTGTACTAAGGTTCTTCCCCTACTGGTTTCTCACACACTCCCATATTGTTTAGAGGTTTATCCCACTACTGGTTTCTCACACAGTCTTATAATGTATTGAGGTTTATACCCCACTGGTTTCTCATATGTTTGCATATTGTATTGAGGTTTATCCCCCACTGGTGCCTCATACACTCCCACAATGTATAATGGTATAAACTCCATTGGTTTCTCACACTTTCTCATATTATATTGAGGATTGTACTTCACTGGTTCCTCACACACTCCCATATTGTATTGAGGTTTATCCCCGACTTCTTTTTCACACGCTCTCATATTGTATTGAGTTTATCCCCCACTGACTCCTCAAACACTCCCATAATGTATTGAGGTTTATGCCCCACTGGTTCCTCACACACTCCCATATTGTATTGAGGTTATTGCACCACTGGTTTCTCACACGGTCCCATACTGTTTTCAGGTTTATCCACCACTGGTTCCTCACACACTCCCATATTGTATATATGTTTATCCACCTCTAACTCCTCACACACTCCCATATTTTATTGAGGTGTATACCCCACTGCTTCCTCACACACTATCATATTGTCCTGAGGTTTACCGCACACTAGATCCTTACACACTCCCATATTGTATTGAGGTTTATCCTCCAATGTTTCCTCACAATCTCCCATATTGTATTGAGATTTACTACCCACTGGTTCCTCACACACTCCCATATTGTATTAAAGTTTATTCCTCATTGGTTACTCAAACCCATATTTTGTTGAGGTTTATCCCCATTGGTTACTCACACACTCCCATATTGTAGTGAGGTTTATCCCCCACTTGTTTTCACACGCTCCCATATTGTATTGAGTTTATCCCCCACTGACTCCTTAAGCACTCCCATATTGTATTGAGGTTTATGCCCCACTGGTTCCTCAAACACTCCACGTTTGCATATTGTATTCAGGTTTAATCCATAATGGTTTCTCACACGGTCCCATATTGTTTTGAGGTTTATCCACCACTGGTTCCTCACACATTCCCATATTGTATAGATGTTTATCCCCCTCCAGCTTCTCACACACTCCCATATTATATTGAGATGTATACCCCACTGGTTCCTCACACTCCCATATTATTTGAGGTTTATCCCCCACTGGTTTCTCACACACTGTTATATTGTCCTGAGGTTTATCCCACACTGGTTCCTTACACACTCGCATATTGTTTTGAGGTTTGTCCTCCAATGTTTCCTCACACTCTCCCATATTGTATTGAGGTTTCTTACCCACTGGTTCCTCACGCACCCATATTGTATTAAGGTTTATCCCTCACTGCTTACTCAAACCCATATTTTATTGAGGTTTATCCCCATTGGTTACTCACACACTCCCATATTGTATTGAGGTTTATCCCCCACTGGCTCCTCATACACTCCCATATTGTATTGAGATTTATCTCCCACTTGTTCGTCTCACACTCCCATATTGGTTCCTCACACACTCCTATATTGTATTGAGGCTTATCCCCGTTGCTTCCTCACACACTTTCATATTGAACTGATGTTTACACCCCTCTAGTTCCCCACTGGTTTTTTACACACTCCCATATTATAATGAGGTTTGTGCCCCACTAGTTTCTCACACGTTCCAATATTGTATTGATGTTAAATCCCCACTTGTTTCTCACACGGTCCCATATTGTATTGAAATTTATCCACCACTAATTCCTCACACACTCCCATATTGAATAGAGGTTTATCCCCCAATATTTCCTCACACGCTCCCATATTGTATTGACGTTTATCCCCCACTGGTTTCTCCCACTCCCATATTGTATTGAGATTTATCCTCCACTGGTTCCTCACACACTATCAAATTGTCTTGAGGTTTATCCTCCGTTGGTTCCTCACACACACACACAAATTGTTTTGAGGTTTATCCCCCAATGTTTCCTCATACACTCCCATATTTTATTGAGATTTATACCCCACTGGTTCCTCACACACTCCCATACCGAATTGGGATTTATCTCCCAATAGTTTCTCTCACGCTCCCATATTATATTAAGGTTTATCCCGCACTGGTTCCTCCACTCATTCCCATATTATATTGAAGTTTATCCCCCACTGTTTCCCCATACAATCCCATATTGTATTGAGTTTTATACCCCGCTCGTTCCTAACAGAACCCCCATATTGTATTGAGGTTTATCCCCCACTGATTTCTCACATGCTACCATATTGTATTAAGGTTTAGCCCCCAATGGTTCCACACACACTCCAATTTTGTATTGAGGTTTTTACCCAAATGGTTCCTCACAAACTCGTATATGGTATTGAAGTTTATACTCCACTGGTTCCTCACACACTCCCATATTGTATTAAGGTTTATACCCCATTGGTTCCTCACACACTCCAATACTGTAATGAGGTTTATCTCCCATTGGCTCCTCAGAAACTCCCATAATATATTGAGGTTTATCCCCAACTGGTTCCTCACACACTCCTATATCATATTGAGGTATATCCCCCAGTGGTTCCTCACACACTTCCATATTGTATTGAGGTTTATAACCCCCAACTGGTTCCTCACACAATATCATATTTTATTGAAGTTTATTCCCCACTGGTTCCTCACACAATCCCATATTGTACTAAGGTTTATAACCCCCTGGTTCCTCACACACTCCCATATTGTATTAAGGTTTATACTTCACTGGTTCCTCACACACTCCCGTATTGTATAGAGGTTTCTACCCCACTGCTTCCTCGCAGACTCTCATATTGTATTAAGGTTTATACTCCACTGTTTCCTCACACACTCCCATATTGTACTGAGCTTTATCCCCCGCCGGTTCCTCACACACTCCCATATTTTATTGATTTTTATCCCCGACTGCTTCCTCACATGTTCCTATATTGTATTGAGGTTTATCCCCAAATGGCTCGTCACACACTCCCACATTGTATTGAGGCTAATCCCCCACTGGTTCCTCACACACTCCCATATTGTTTATACCCCACTGGTTCATCACAGACTCCCATATTGCTTTCTCACAAACTCTCAGATTGTACTGAGGTTCTTCCCCCACTGGTTTCTCACACACTCCCATATTGTGTAGAGGTTTATCCACCACTGGTTTCTCACACAGTCGTATATTGTATTGAGGTTTATACCCTACTGGTTTCTCACACTTTTGCATATTATATTGAGAATTATCCTCCACTGGTTCCTCACACACTCCCATATTATATTCCATATTATATTCAGGTTTAACCCCCACTGGTTATTCACACGATCCCATATTGTATTGAGGTTTATCCCCTCCTGATTCCTCAAACATTCCCATATTGTACTGAGGTTTATGCCCCACTGGTTCCTCACACACTCCCATATTGTATTAAGGTTTAATCCCCATTGATTTCTCACACGGTCCCATATTGTATTGAGGTTTAGCCACCACTGATTCTTCACACGCTCCCATATTGTATAGATCTTTATCCCCCCTTAGTTCCTCATACATTCCCATATTGTAATGATGTTCATTCCCCACTGGCTCCTCACACACTCCCACTTCTTCCACACACCCTCCCATATTGTATTGAGGTTTATCCCCCACTAATTCCTCATACACTCCCATATTGTATTTAGGTTTATCCCCCACTGTTTCATTTCAAACTCCCATATTGTATTGAGGTTTATACCCCTCCTGGCTCCTCACACACTCTCATATTGTATTGAGGTTTATCCCCTACTGGTTTCTCACACACTCTCATATTCTATTGAGGTTTATCCCCCACAGGTTACTCACACACTCCCAAATGGTATTGAGGTTTATCCCCAACTGGATCCTCACAAACTCCCAAATTGTATTGAGGTTTATCCCCCATTAGTTCCTCACAACTTTCCATATTGTATGGAGGTTTAATCCCCACTGGTTCCTCACAAATTCCCATATTGTCTTGAGGTTTATCCCTTATTGGTTCTTCACACACTCCCATATTGTATTGGGGTTTATCCCCCACTGGTTCCTCATATACTCCCATATTGTATTGAGCTTTATCCCCCATTGGTTCCTCACACACTACCATTTTGTATCGAGGTTTTATACCCCACTGGTTCCTCACACACTCCCATATATTATCAAGGCTTATCCCCCAATGTTTCCTCACAAACTCCCATATTGTATTGAGGTTTATACCCCACTGGTTCCTCACTCCCATATTGTATAGAGGTTTATACCCCACTCGCTCCTCACACACTCCCATATTGTACAGAGGTTTATCCCCCAATAGTTCCTCACACGCTCCCATAATGTATTGAGGTGTATACCCCACTGGTTCCTCACACTCCCATATTGTATTGAGATTTATCCTCCATTGGTTCCTCACACACTACCATATTGTATTAAGGTTTATCCCCCAACGTTTCCTCATACACTCCCATATTTCATTGAGGTTTTTACGCCACTGGTTCCTCACTCACTCCCATATTATATTGAAGTTTATCCCCCACTATTTCCTCACACAATCCCATATTGTATTGAGTTTTATACCCCACTGGTTTCTCAAATGCTCCCATATTGTATATGGTATTGAGGTTTATACTCCACTGGTTCCTCACACACTCCAATATTGTATTGAGGTTTATCTCCCATTGGCTCCTCACACACTCCCATATTATAGTGAGGTTTATCCCCAACTGGTTCCTCACACACTCCCATATTATATTGAGGTACATCTCCCACTGGTTCCTCACACACTCCCATATTGTATTAAGGTTTATCCCCCATTGGTTCCTCACACACTCCCATATTGTATTGAGGTTTATCCCCCTCACATAATCCCATGTTGCATTGAAGTTTATCCTCCACTGGTTCCTCACACAATCCCATATTGTATTGAGGTTTAGACCCCGCTGGTTCCTCATACACTCCTATATTGGATTCTCCCACTGGTTCCTCACACACTCCCGTATTGAATGGAAGTTTCTACCCCATTGGTTCCTCGCACACTCCCATATTGTATTGAGGTTTTTACTCCACTGGTTCCTCACACACTCCCATATTGTACTGAGGTTTATCCCCCACTGGCTCCTCACACACTCCCATATGGTATTGAGGTTTATCCCTAACTGGTTCCTCACAAACTCCCATATTGTATTGAGGTTTATTCCCCACTGGTTCCTCACACACCCCCATATTGTATTGGGGTTTATCCACCACTGGTTCCTCATATACTCCCATATTGTATTGAGCTTTCTCTCCCACTGGTTCCTCACACACTACCATTTTGTATTGAAGTTTATACCCCTTTGGTTCCTCACACACTACCATATTGTATTGAGGTTTATACCCAATTGGTTCCTCACACACTCTCATATTGTATAGAGGTTTATCCACCACGGTTTCTCACACGCTCAAATATTGTATTAAGACTCATCCCCCTGTGGTTCCTCACACACTCTCATATTGTATTGAGGTTTATGCCCCACTTGTTCCTCACACACTCCTATATTTCAATGAGGTTTATACCCCACTGGTTTCTTCACACACTCATATTGTATTGGTTTTTATCACCCACTGGTTCCTCACAAACTCCCATATTGTATTGATGTTTATCCACCACTGCTTCCTCACACACTCCCATATTGAATTGAGATTTATCCTCCATCGTTTCCTCAAACACTCCAGTATTGTATTGAGGTTTATTCCCCACTGGTTCTTCACACACTCCCATGTTGTATTTAGGTTTCTCCCCTCTGGTCCCTCAAACATATTCGTTCCTCACACACTCCCATTTTGTATTGAGGTTTATTCCCCAGTTTTTCTTCAAACACCCATATTTTATTAAGGTTTATACCCCACTGGTTCCTCACACACTCCCATATTGTATTGAGGCTTATACCTCACTGGTTCCTCACACACTCCCATATTGCATTGAGGTTTATCCCCCACTTTTTCCTCATACACTCCTATATTATATTGAGTTTATACCCCACTGGTTCCTCACACATTCCAATATTGTATTAAGGTTTATACCCCTCAATACAATATGAGAGTGTGACAATACAATGCAATACAATATGAGAATATGTCAGAAACCTGTGAGGGATGAACCTCAATACAATATTAGATTGTGTGAGAAAACAATGAGGGATAAAGCTCAACAAGATATACGAATGTGTGTGAAACTATTGAGATATAGAGCTCAATACAATATGAGAGTATATGAGAAACCAGTGAGGGAAAAATTTCAAAACAAAATAAAAGAGAATGAGATACCAGTGAGGGATAAACCTAAATACAATATTAGAGTGTATTAGAAACCAGTGAGGAATTAATCTCAATACAATAAAAGAGTGTATGATAAACCATTGAAGTTTAAAACTCAATAACGTATGAAAATGTCAGAAACCAGTGAAGGATAAATCTCAATGCAATATGAGTGTGCCAAAAACCAGTGAACGATGACACAATGTGTCAGAAACCACTGAAGGATAAAACTAAATCCAATATGAGAGCGTGTCGAAAAACCAGTGAACGATAACACTCAATGCAATATGAGTGTGTCAGAAACCAGTGGATAAAACTCAATGCAATATGAGAGTGTGTCAGTAAACAATGAAGGATAACACTCAATGCAATATGAGTGTCAGACACCAGTGAAGGATAAAACCTGTGAGGTTTATACCCCACAGTACAATACAAGATCGCTAGAGAAACCATATGACACTTTGTGAGAAAACAGTGAGGGATAAACCTAAATTCAGTATGAAAGTGTGTTAGAAACCAGTGGGGGTTAAACGTCAATGCATTATAGGAGTGTGTTAAGAGTTTTCGAGAAACCAGTGAGGGATAAACCTTAATACAATAGCAGACTGCGAGAAACCAGTGAGGGATAAACCTCTACACAATTTGACAGTATATAAAAAAAACAGTGTGTGTGAGAAACCTCTGGGGGATAAACCTCAATACATTATGAAAATGTGTGAGGAATCATTGTGGGATAAGCCTCAATACAATATGAGATTTTGTCAGAAAACAGTGATCAACCTCATAACAATATTAGAGTGTGAGAAACTATTGTGGAACAAACCTCAATACAATATGAGAGTGTGTGACAAACGTCAATACAATATGAGAATATGTCAGAAACCAGAGTGTGTGAGAAACCAATGACGGATAAACCTCAACAAGATAAGCGAATGTGTGATAAAACATTGAGATATGAAGCTCAGTACAATATGCGAGTATGTGAGAATAGAGTGAGGGAAAAATTTAAAGAGTATGAAAGAGAATGAGTGTGTGAGAAGCCAGTGAGGGATAAACCTCAATATAATAAAAGAGAGTATGAGAAACCATTGAAGGTTAAAACAATACCGTATTAAAGTGTGTCAGAAATCAGTGAAGGATGAAAGTGTCAAAAACAAGTGACAGATGACACAATGCAATATGAGTGTGTCAGAAACCAGTGAAAGATAACACTCAATGCAATATGAGTGTGTCAGAAACCAGTGATGCATAAAATTCAATGCAATATGTGTGTGTCAGAAACCAGTGAAGGATAAAGCTCATGCAATATGAGAGAGTCAGAAACCAGTGAACGATAAAACTCAATGCAATATGAGTGTGTCAAAAACCTGAGGTATAAACCTCAATACTATATCAGATCGTGTGAGAAATCAGTGAGGGATAAACCTCAAAACAATATGAAAGTGTGTAAGAAACCAATCAGGGATAAACATCGATACAATATGAGAGTTTGTGAGAATCCAGTGAGGGATAAACCTCAATACAGTATGAGACTCTTCGAGAAACCAGTGAGGGATAAACCTCTACACAACTTGACAGTATATAAAAAACCACTGCGGGATAAACATTAACGAAATATGATTGTGTGAGAAACCTCTGAGGAATGAACCTCAATACATTATGTGAACGTGTGAGAAATCTAAGGGATAAGCCTAAATACAATATGAGATTGTGTCAGGAAATAGTGATCAACCTCATAACAATATTAGAGTGTGTGAGAAACCAGTGAGGGATATCGCCTCAATACAATAAAAGAGTGTATGAGAAACCACTGAACGTTAAAACTCAATACCGTATGAAAGTGTGTCAGGAACAAGTGAAGGATAAAACTCAATGTGTCAAAAACTAGTGAAGGATAAAACTCAATGCAATATGAGAGTGTCAGAAACCATTGAAGGATAAAACTGAATGCAATATAAACTTGTGTCAGAAACCCGTGAAGGATAACAATCATTGCAATATGAGTGTGTCAGAAACCAGTGAACGATTAAACTTAGTGCAATATGAGTGTGTCAATGAAGGATAAAACTTATTGTAATATGAGAGTGTGTCAGAACCTAGTTGAAGGATAAAACTCAATGTAATATGAGACTGTGTTATAAACAAGTGAACGATAACATTCATAGCAATATGAGTGTGTCAGTAACTAGTGAACGATAGTACTCAATGCAATACGAGTGTGTCTGTAACCAGTGAAAGATTACACTCAGTGCAATATGAGTGTGTCAGAAACAAGGCTAGGATAAAACTAATGCAATATGGGAGTGTGTCAGAAACCAGTGAACGATAAAATTCAATGCAATATGTGTCAAAAACGTGAGGTGTAGACGTCAATACAATATCAGATAGTGTGAGATATCAGTGAGGGATAAACCTGAAGACAATATGATACTTTGGGAGAAAACAGTGAGGGATAAACCTCAATATAATATAGGAGTGTGTTAGAATACAATATGAGAGTTTGTGAGAAACTAGTGAGGGATAAACATCAATACAATATGAGACTGCGAGAAACCAGTACACAACTTGACAATATATAAAACACTCAACGAAATATGAGTGTGTGAGAAGCCTCTGAGGGATAAACCTCAATACATTATGCGAATGTGTGAGAAAGCTGAGGGATAAGCCTCAATACAATATGAGATTGTGTCAGAAAACAGTGAAGGATCAACCTCATAGCAATATTAGAGTGTGTAAGAAACTAGGGAGAGATAGATCTCAGTACAATATGAGAGTGTGTGAGAAACCATTGTGGAACAAACCTCAATACAAACTAAAGAAAGATAAACGTCAATACAATATGAGAATATGTCAGTAAGCAGTGAGGGATAAGCCTCAATACAATAATGTGAGAAACCAATGAGGGATAGACCTCAACAAGATAAGCGAATGTGTGAAAAACCATTGAGATATAAGCTCAATACAATATGCGAGTATGAGAAACCAGTGAAAGAAAAATTTCAAAACAATATGAAAGAGAATAAAAAACCAGTGAGGGATAAACCTAAATACAATATTAAAGTGTGTGAAAAATCAGTGAGGGATAAACCTCAATACAATAAAAGGGTGTATGAGAAACCATTGAATGTTAAAACAATACCGTACGAAAGTGTGTTAGAAATCAGTGATGAATAAAACAATGCAATAGGAGTGGGTTAAAAACCAATGAACGGTGACACTCATTACAATATGTGTCAGAAACTCAATACCGTATGAAAGTCTGTCAGTGCCAATGCAATATGTGTCAAAAACCTTCACTGATTTCTGACGCACTTTCATACGGTATTCAGTTTTAATTATCAATGGTTTCTCATACACTCTTTTATTGTATTGAGCTGTATTCCTCACTGGTTTCTCACACTAATATTGAATTTAGGTTCATCCCTCACTGGTTTCTCATTCTCTTTGATATTGTTTAGAAATTTTTCCCTCACTGGTTTCTCCTATACTCGCATATTGCATTAAGCTTTATATCTGAATGGTTTCTCACACATTCGCTTATCTTTTTGAGGTTTATCCCTCATTGGTTTCTCACACTGATATTGTATTGAGGTTTATCCCTCACTGGTTTCCGACATACTCTCATATTGTATTGAATTTCACACAATCTCATATTGTATTGATGTTTGTTCCACAATGGTTTCTCACACACTCTCATATTGTACCGAGATTTATCTCTCACTCGTTTCTCTCACAGCAATTTTTATATGATTGATCCTTCAATGTTTTTTGACACAATCTCATATTGTTTCGAGGCTTATCCTTCACTGATTTCTCACTTATTCTCATAATGTATTGAGGTTTATCCCTCAGTGGCTTCTCACACACTCATATTTCGTTGAGGTTTATCCTGCATTCGTTTTTGATATAATGTCAAATTGTGTAGAGATTTATCCCTCACTGGTTTCTCATTGCTTTCTCACAAAGTGTCATATATTTTTGAGGTTTATCCATCACTGATTTCTCACACGATTTGATATTGAGGTGTAAACCTCAATATAATATCAGATCGTGTGAGATATCTGTGAGGGATAAACCTCAAAACAATATGACTGCGAGAAAACATTGAGAGATAAACCTAAATTCAGGAAAGATAAAACTCATGCAATATGACAGTGTGTCAGAAACCAGTGAACAATACAATTCAATGCAATGTGTCAAAAACCCGTGGGAAAGAAACCTCAATACAATGTCAGATCGTGTGAGAAACCAGAGAGATACATAAAAAATATATGACACTTTGTGAGAAAACAGTGACGGATAAACCTAAATTCAATATGAAAGTATGTGAAAAACCATTCAGGGATAAACATCAATACAATATGAGTTTGTGAGAAACCAATGAGGGATAAACCTCAATACAATATGAGACTGCGAGAAACACAATTTGACAGTATATGAGAAACGACTGCTGGATAAACCTCAACGATATATGAGTGCGTGAGAACCCACTGAGGGATAAACCTCAATGCATTATGAGAATGTGTGAGAAATCAGTGAAGTATAAGCCTCAATACAATATGAGATTGTGTCAAAAAACTTTGAAGGATCAATCTCATAACAATTATTGAGTGTGTGAGAAACTAGTGAGAGATAAATATCAGTACAATATGAGAGTTTGTGAGAAACCATTGTGAAACAAGCATCAATACAATAATAGAGTGTGTGAAATTCCAGAGACGGATAAACGTCAATACAATATGATATGTCAGAAACCAGTGAGGGATAAACCTCAATACAATATCAGAGTGTGTGAAAAACCAATGAGGATAAATCTCAAAAAGATAAGCTTAATGCAATATGCGAGTATATGAGAAACCAGTGAGGGAAAAATATCTAAACAATATGAAAGAGAATGAGAAACAAGTGAGGGATGAACATAAATACAATATTAGAGTGTGTGAGAAACCAGTGAGGAATACAGCTCAATACAATACAAGTGTGTCAAAAACCAATGAAGGATAAAACTCAATGCAATATGAGTGTGTGTCAAAAAACAGAGAACGATGACACAACGCAATATGAAGAATAAAACTCAATGTTTTATGAGAGTGTGTCAGTAATCAGTGAAAGATAACACTCAATGCAATATGTGTCAGAAACCAGTAAAAAATTAAACTCAATGCATTATGTAAGTGTGTCGGAAACCATTGAAAGATAAAACAAAATGTAATATGAACGTGTGTCAGTAACCCGTGAACGATAACACTCATTGCAATATGTGTCAGTGAAGGATAAAACTCAATGCAATATGAGAATGTGTCAGAAACCAGTGAACGATAAAACTCAATACAATATGAGTGTTTCAGAAACCTTTTAACGATGACACTCAATGAGAGCGTCAAAAAAACAGAGAAAGATAACACTCAATGCAATATGAGTGTGTCAGAAACCAGAGAAGGATCAAGCTAACGTAATATGAGTGTGTGTCAGGAACCAGTGAATGATAAAACTCAATGCGATATGAGTGTGTCAGAAACCAGTGAAGGATAAAACTTAATGCAATATGAGTGTGTCAGAAACCAGTGAACGAAAACACTGAATGCAATATGAGTGTGTCAGAAACCAGTGAAGGATGTAATTCAATGCAATATCAGTGTGTCAGGAAGCAGTGAAGGATAAAACTCAATGCAATGTGTCAGAAACCAGTGAACGAAAACAATGAATGCAATATGTGTCAGGAACCGGTGAAGGATAAAATTCAATGCAATATCAACCAGTGAAAGATAACACTCAATGAAATATGAGTGTGTCAGTAACCGGTGAACGATAAAATTCAATGCAATATGAGTGTGTCAAAAACCGTAAGGTGTAAACCTCAATATGATATTAGATCGTGTGAGAAATCAGTGAGGGATAAACCTCAAAAATATATGACACTTTGTGAGAAAACAATGAGGGATAAGACTAAATTCAATATGAAAGTGTGTGAGAAACCAGTCGGGGATAAACGTCAAAACAAATATATATGAGTTTCCTAAAACCAGTCAGGGATAAACATTAATACAATATGAGCGTTTGCGACAAACCAATTTGACAGTATCTTATAAACGACTGCAGGATAAACCTCAACGAAATATGAGTGTGTTAGAAGCCATTATGAAAATGTGTGAGAAATCAGTAAAGGATAAGCCTCAATAAAAAATGAGATTGTGTCAAAAACCATTGAAGGATCAATCTCATAACAATTGTTGAGTGTGTGAGAAACTAGTGAGAGATAAATCTCGCTACAATATGAGTGTATCAGAAACCATTGTGGAACAAACATCAATACAATATGAGAGTGTGTGAAATTCCAGAGAGGGGTATACGTCAATACAATATGAGAATATGTCAGAAACCAGTGAGGGATAAACCTCAATACTCTATCAGAGTGTGTGAGAAACCAATGAGGGATAAACCTCCAAAAGATAATATGCAATATGAGTGAGGGAAAAATATCTAAACAATATGAATGAGAATGAGAAACCAGTGAGGGATGAACCTAAATACAATATTAGAGTGTGTGAGAAATTAGAGAGGAACACAGTTCAATACAATAAAATAGGGTGTGAGAAACAAGTGATGGTTAACACTCAGTGCCTTATGGAAGTGTGTCAGAAACCAGTGAAGGACAAAACTCAATGCAATATGAGTGTGTGTCAAAAACCAGTGAACGATGACAACGCAATATGAGTGTCTTAGAAACCAGTGAAGAATAAAACTCAATGCAGTATGTCTCAGTAATCAGTGAAAGATAACACAATACAATATGTGACAGAAACCAGTAAATAATTAAACTCAATGCAATATGAAAGTGTGTCAGTAACCCTTGAACGATAACACTCATTGCAATGTGTGTCAGAAACCAGTGAAGGATAAAGCTCAATGCAATATGAGAGTGTGTCAGAAACCAGTGAGATATCACTCAATGCAATATGAGTGTGTCAGTATCCAGTGAAAGATAAAACATGCAATATGAGAGTGTGTCAGGAACCAGTGAACGATAAAACTCAATGCAATATGAGTGTGTCAGAAACCTTTTAACGATGACACTCAATTAGTGTCAAAAACCAGTGAAAGATAACACTCAATGCAATATGAGTGTGTCAGTACCAGAGAAGGATAAAACACGGAATATGAGTGTGTGTCAGTAACCAATGAAATATGAGTGTCAAAAACCAGTGAATGAAAACACTAAATTAGATATGAGTGTGTCAGATACCAGTGAAGGATGAAATTCAATGCAATATCAGTGTGTCAGTAACAAGTGAAAGATAACACTCAATGCAATATGAGTGTGTCAAAAACCCGTGAGGTGTAAACCTCAATATAATATCAGATCGTGAGAGATATCTGTGAGGGATAAACCTCAAAACAATATGACTACAGTGATGAAAAAACCTAAATTGTGGAAGGATAAAACTCATGCAATATGACAGTGTGTCAGAAACCAGTGAACGATAAAATTCAATGCAATATGTGTCAAAAACCCGTGAGAAGTAAACCTCAATACAATATCAGATCGTGTGAGAAATCAGTGCAATATGAGGGTGTATCAAAAAACAGTGAACGATGACGCAACGCAATATGAAGAATAAAACTTAATGCAATATGAGTGTGTCAATAATCAGTGAGAGATAACACTCAATGCAATATGTGTCAGAAACCAGTAAAGAATTAAACTCAATGCATTATGTTAGTGTGTCAGAAACCATTGAAAGATAAAACAAAATGTAATATGAACGTGTGTCAGTAACCCTCGAACGATAACACTCATTGCAAAATGTGTCAGTAACCAGTGAAGGGTAAAACTCAATGCAATATGAGAGTGCGTCAGTAGCCAGTGAAAGATATCACAATGCAATATGAGTGTGTCAGAAATCAGTGAAGGTTAAAACTCATGCAATTTGAGAGTGTGTCAGGAACCAGTGAACGATAAAACTCAATGCAATATGAGTGTGTCAGTAACCTTTTAACGATGACACTCAATGACAGCGTCAAAAAACCAGTGAAAGATAACACTCAGTGCAATATGAGTATGTCAGTAACCACAGAAGGATAAAACTTACGTAATATCAGTGTGTGTCAGAAACCAATGAATGATTAAACTCAATCCAATATGTGTCAGAAACCAATTAAGGATAAAGCTCAATGAAATATGAGTGTGTCAGAAACCAGTGAAGGATGAAATTCAATGCAATATCAGTGTGTCAGGAACCAGTGAAAGATAACACTCAATGCAATATGAGTGTGTCAGAAACCGGTGAACGATAAAATTCAATGCAATATGAGTGTGTCAAAAAACCTCAAGGTGTAAACCTCAATATAATATCAGATCGTGTGAGATATCTGTGAGAGAAAAACCTCAAAACAATATAACTGCGAGAAAACAGTGATGGATAAAACTCATGCAAATGACAGTGTGTCAGAAACCAATGAACGATGAAATTCAATGCAATGTGTCAAAAACCCATGAAAGTAAACCTTAATACAATATCAGTTCGTGTGAGAAATCAGTGAGGGATAAACCTCAAAAATATATGACACTTTGTGAGAACACAGTGACGGATAAACCTAAATTCAATATGAAAGTGTGTGAAAAACCAGTCGGGGATAAACATCAATACAATATGAGAGTTTGTGAGAAACCAATGAGGGATAAACCTCAATACAATATGAGACTGCGAGAAACCAGTGAGGGAAAAATCTCTACACAATTTGACAGTATATAAAAAACGACTGCAGGAAAAACCTCAACGATATATGAGTATGTGAGAAGCCATTGAGGGATAAACCTCAATGCATTATGAGAATGTGTGAGAAATCAGTGAATGATAAGCCTCAATACAATATGAGATTGTGTCAAAAAACGTTGAAGGATCAATCTCATAACAATTGTTGAGTGTGTGAAAAACTAGTGAGAGATAAATATCAATACAATATGAGAGTTTGTGAGAAACCATCGTGGAACAAATATCAATAAAATATGAGAGTGTGTGAAACTCCAGAGAGGGATAAAGGTCAATACAATATGAGAATATGTCAGAAACCAGTGAGGGATAAACCTCAGTACAATATCAGAGTGTGTGAGAAACCAATGAGGAATAAACCTCTACAAGATATGCGAATGTCTGAGTTACCATTGAGATATAAAGCTCAATACAATATGCGAGTATTGAGAAAACAGTGAGGGAAAAACTTCAAAACGATATGAAAGAGATTAAAAAACCAGTAAAGGATAAACCTAAATACAATATTAGGGTGTGTGGGACACCAGTGAGGAATAAACCTTATTACAATAAAATATGTATCAGAAACCATTGAAAGTTAAAGCTCAATACAGTATGAATGAAAGTGTGTCAGAAACCAGTGAAGAATAAAACAGTACAATAAAAGAGTGTGTCAGTAGCCAGTGAGTGATAACACTCAATGCAATAAGAGTGTGTCAGAGACCAGTGATGGATGAAAGAATGCAATACGAGAGTGTGTCAGGAACCAGTGAACGATAACGCTCAATGCAATTTTAGTGTGTCAGAAACCAGTGAAGGATGAAATCAATGTAATAATGAGTGTGTCAGAAACCAGTGAACGATAACACTCAATGCAATATGAGTGTGTCAGAAATCAGTGAAGGATTAAACAATGTAATATGCGAGTGTGTCAGACACCTGTCAACGACAACACTCAATGCGATATGAGTGTGTCAGGAACCAGTGAAGGATAAAACAATGCAATATGAGAGTGTGTCAGAAACTAGTGACCGATGACACTCAATGCAATATGAGTGTGTTAGTAACCAGTCAAGGATAAAACAATGCAATATGAGAGTGTGTCAGTAACCAGTGAGCGATAACACTCAATGCAATATGAGTGTGTGAGAAACCAGTGAAGGATGAAACAATGCAATATGAGAGTGTGTCATAAACCAGTGAACGATAATGCTTAATGATATTTCAATGTGTCAGGAACCAGTGAAGGATAAAATCATTGTAATAATGAGAGTGTGTCAAAAACCAGTGAACTATAAGACTCAATGCACTATGAGTTTGTCAGGAACCAGTGAAGGATAAAACAATGTAATATGCGAGTGTGTCAGGAACCAGTGAGCGATAACAC
>JAYMFT010004871.1:0-17182 GCA_038088735.1 Panulirus argus | reverse complement strand
TGCCATACTAGAAAGTTTAGCCAGGATGGCTGGCGTGTCATGCTAGAAGGTGCAGCTAGGACGGCTGGTGTCCTATGTTAGATGGTGTAGCAAGGATGGCTAGCGTGTCATGCTAGAAGGTGCAGCTAGGACGGCTGGTGTCCTATGCTCGATGGTATAGCCAGGATGGCTGGTGTGCCTTGCTAGAAGATGTAGGCAGGATTGCTAGCGTGTCATGCTAAAAAGTGTAGCTAGGATGGCTGGCGTGTCTTGCTGGAAGGTTTATCCAGTATGGCTGGTGTTTAATGCTAGAAGGTGTAGCTATAATGGCTGACTTGCCTTGCTAGAGAGTTTAGCCAGATGGCTGGCATGTCATGTTTGAGGGTGTAGCCAGGATGGCAAGATGGTGTAGTCAGGATTTTTTGCTTGCCATACTAGAAGTTATAGCCAGTTTGTCTGGCGTGTCATGCTGGAAGGTGAAGCCAGGATGGCTAGCTTGCCATATAAGAAGGTGTAGCCAGGATGGCTAGCTTGCCATATAAAAGAAGGTGTAGCCAGGATGGCTGGTGTGTCATGCTAGAAAATATAGTCAGAATGGCTTGCGTCCTATGTTAGAAGGTGTAGCCAGGATGGCTGGTGTGCCTTGCTAGAAGATATAGCCAGGATTACTGGCGTGTCATGCTAAAAAGTGTAGCCAGGATGGCTGGCGTGCCTTGCTGGAAGGTTTAGCCAGTATGGCTGGCGTTTAATGCTAGAAGGTGTAGCTAGGATGGCTGACGTGCCTTGCTAGAAAGTGTAGCTAGAATGGCTGGCATGTCATGCTTGAAGGTGTAGCCAGGATGGTTAGATGGTGTAGTCAGAATGTAGCCAGAATGGCTTGCGTCTTATGTTAGAAGGTGTGGCCAGGTTGGATGACGTACCATGCGAGAAGTTGTAGCCAGGATGGTTAGCATGCCATGCTAGAAGGTGTATCCAGGATGGCTGTCGTGCTATACTAAAAGGTGTAGCCAGAATGGCTGGCGTGTCATGCTGGTAGGTGTAGCCAGAACGGCTGGCGCGCCATACTAAAAGGTGTAGTCAGGATGGCTATCGTGTCATGGAAGGAGGTGTAGCTAGAATAGCAAACTTGTTATGGTAGAAGGTGTAGAAAGGATGGCTAGGGTGCCATACTAGAAGGTGTAGCTAAGATGGCTTTCATGTAATACTAGAAGGTGTATCCAGGATGGCTGGCTTCCAATGCTAGAAATGCGTAGCGAGAATGGCTGACGTGCCATGCTGGAAGGTGTAGCCAGGATGGCTGGCGTTTTTTGTTAGAAGGTGTATCCAGGATGGCTGGCTTGCCATGCTAGATGGTGTAACCAGAATGGCTGGCGTGTCATGCTGGAAGGTGTATTCAGGATGGCTAGCTTGCCATGCTAGAAGGTGTACCCAGGATGGCTGGTGTGTCATGCTAGAAAATGTAGTCAGAATGAGCTGCGTCCTATGTTAGAAGGTGTAGCCAGGATGGATGGCATGCCTTACTGAAAGCTTTAGCCAGTATGGCTGGCGTTTAATTTTTTTTTCTATGTTAGCTGAGACGGCACGGGCAGCTAAGGCCCTAATCAAGGCCATCCCAATAACGCTATATAAATATATATATATATATATATATACCCTAGCCCGAGCCAGGTACCCATTTTATCGACCAACCCCTAGGGGTGGATGAACAGCTGGGTTTGACAGTGGACCGACTGCCTCAACCAGGATTCGAACCTATACGCTCAACCTTGGGCGGCCCGTGAATGCGTCACGGTCAGGAACGCTGACTGCTACACCACGGTGGGTAAGGCTTAGAGGAGAAACAGCAACCTGGGACTAGGGAAGGGAACTTGATAGCCACTGAAGTGCTGGCTCACTGAGTCACCATCACTCACCCACCTTATTATGTTTGCCGATGATGTGATGAAATACGGTGGTGCCTTATGACACTGCGTTCTGAATTTGGGGGTATAGTTACGGTATGGGAATAGCCTTCTCTGATGGTGTTGCTGTGTTGCATTGTGGCTTGAAACAAGACGTTGATAGTGCTGCGTTATGGTGCGACACTCGCAACACAGGTAACCCTGTTATTGTGCAGGGCTCTGCTGTTCTGTCATGGTGTTAAGGGATTGTGTTACAATATCTAATTGTGTTATTTATAGTGTTAAGTATAGTTTTTAGTAAAGATGCTGCGGTCATCGCTTCACAATGGTGCGGGAATCATTTTTATGGTGACAGATGTAGCGTATTGATTCCCGGGTACAGTGCAGGGTGATGTGTCATAAGTTGTTGTTACAGTGCCGGGTATATAGTGTCTTGAGGTTTGGCTACAGTAGTAGGTATGGTGGCTTGAGTTCTTTGCCACAATGCTGGGCATAGTGTATTATGTTTGTTACAGTGATGATATAGTGTCTTATGTTCCTGATGCAGTGATCGGTACGGTGAATTTTAGTTCCCGTAACAGTGCTGGGTATGATAGATTGATACAGTGATGGGCATATTGATGTAGATTTTGGCTACAGTGTTGGGTTCATTTGTCTTTAACTCCTGTTACCGCCCTGGGTAAAGCGTCTTAAGTTTGTTACAGTGATTGGTACAGTGTCATTAAGTCCCCGTTGCAGTGCTGGTTACAGTGTCTTAAGTTTCATTTATAAGTTACAGTGTCTTTAGTTCCTGGTAGAGTGATGTGTATGGTGTCATTCTTTGCTTAGTTCAGGCTTGGCTTCATGTAGCATCGTCACACTGCCGGCTTACACTGAAGTTACAGTATTGTAGGTCATAGTGTCCTAGCACTAAAGGGGTACAGATCCTTTGAATTACACTGCTGCAATGCATTGCAGTGATGGGTTACAGTGTCTTTGTAGTGGTGGACTACAGTCTTGGCACATATTTGGGCCACAATATATCTACAGTGCGGGGTTACAGTATCTGTATAAAGTACTAGGTTATTTTTGTACTATGCTGGATTATAGTGCGTGTAGAAGTTCATGACTCTGTAGTAACAGGTCGCCGTTTATATAGTGCTGGGTCACAGGCATTATAGGGTCTGATTACAGGCCCCATTATACCTACTTCACGGTTATAAGCCTGTACAATATTGTATTACAGGTCACTCCGTTTCTGTAGGATTTCACATGGTTACAAGGCGAGGCTACAGATTACCTGATTTGGAATCTAGTCTCAGAGTCGTTCTCTTTTGGGTTTGGAACAGTTACAGTGCCGAGTTAGAGACCATATCAGTTTTCAGTTTGGTACGGATGCAGGCTGGGGCCGCAGAGCACCTCATTTTTTTTTGTTTTTAGTTACAGAATTTTTCCGTTTTGGATTTCAGATACCAGTAGTGCCAGATTACAGACAACTTCAGTTTCAGACAGCTACGCTGCTAAGTTACGGGCCGCTAAAGCTTTGGATTTCATATACATTTTGTTCGTAGCGTCTCTTTGTTACCCTTTCCATGCATTTGTTTTATGAGATTCGTTATGCATGACCTCCTATTCCTTTTCTGAGGCCATGCTGCCTCTCACACAGAAAATTTATCCTGTACAGGTATTCATCCGTTTCCTTCATGATTACAAACAAGGATTGTTTGGAATACTAGCCAGTAATACAGGGTGTCGTCCCTGTCTCCTTTCTTAAAGATAGGCACGACACTAACTCTCTTTGATGCTTCCATGTACTGAGTCCTCTTCCATTGTGTCTTTGAACAACACTTAAAGTTGCATCTGAAGTATATATATATATATATATATATATATATATATATATATATATATATATATATATATATTTACTCCTTGGAGGTGGATGAACTGTTGGGTTGACTGTGTACCGACTGACGCGACCACGATTCGAACCTGTGCGCGGGCGGGCGGCCCGTGAGTGCGTCGCGGTCAGCACCGCACACCGCTCAACTCTTCTCATGTCTTTACCGAACAGTCACAACGTTCTGTATGTTCTTCATCCTACCTCTCACCCCCACCCCCATAGTTATGGGCATTCGGCTCAGAGAGAGAGAGAGAGAGAGAGAGAGAGAGTCGGTCTATCAGTTTGAAAATGGGTTCTTGGAACGTCCAGTTGGCCCTGAGTGCATCTTGGAAATTGAGTCACAATTTTCTTCATAATTCTTTCGTTCTTTTCCCTTCCGATTCTACTTTAGATGATTCTCTCTCCCTCTCTCTCTCTCTCTCTCTCTCTCTCACATACGTATCTTGAGCATAACGGCAGAGCCCCCTGAGAATGGTGGTACGACATTTAGGTATGATTTAGCGTTACATGCACGAAGGATCGTGTGTCGTTGTGCTCACGTGTTTCAAATCCGCCCCCCCCCCCCCACCATTGTTAGAATCTTCGCGCGTTCCCACCCGTATGTGTATTTGTATACTAGTATTTTTCATATACACGTCTCTTTTTTCGTATTAATATCTGAGTGTATACATAGGTTATGTGTGTGTGTTTATTGCTTCATGTAAGACTTGTTGGGGGAATTATATGTGGCCCATTGGTCTAAGATAAAGTTTGTGTCCCAGAAAGATCGTAGTTTCATATTTATAGACTAATATGTGGTGATGAAGATGAAATGGTTGCGTTCCTCAGAACTGACAGGTATGTATGAAATAGATCTTGAATGTAAAAGTTCAAAACCTGTTTAAAGAGATCGAGAAGAGAATTAAAAAAAAAAACTTGAGTATGGTAGAATGTCAGTTAAATGTCATGTTTTCTATCTTGGTTACGCTTGAGGTAGCCTCTTCCGGACGCTCAAGTTTTTGTCGCATTAAAATTTGACGCTTCTCCGCGTACTTTTTAGCCTCATCTCTTTCACTTCTTTTCTTCCTATATTTCTTTTCTCCTTAGCCTCATCTCTTTCACTTCTTTTCTTCCTATATTTCTTTTCTTCTTAGCCTCGTCTCTTTCACTTCTTTTCTTCCTATATTTCTTTTCGGTATTATCTTGCACCACACTCGCCTCGAATCTATCGGTCGGGTGTTTCACTCACGGACGGGTCAACACCAGGCTTCACGGACGATGACGGTTACGTAGACCTGGCTTCACGGACGATTATGGTTTTATGCGTCAGATGTTATCCACTCACGGACGGGGGTCGCCCCAGGCTTCACGGACACTGACGGTTACACATGGCCTCACGGACGATAATGATTTTATTCGTCAGGTCACGCCAGACTTCACGGACACTTGAGGGTTACGTAAACCCGGCCTCACGGACGATCATGTTTTTATGCGTCAGGTGTCCAGCCACGGACGATCACGTCAGGCTTCACGGACAAGTATGGCAAAATGTGGACACGTAACGTACAAACTGACTCCTTTTCGTTTTTCATTTGGGGATAACAGAGAAAGAGAGAGAGAGAGAGAGTCTCGATAATCACGGACCCACAGATCGAAATCACGTTCTTAGGCCTACCATTAGTTCAGCAAGTGTTCAGACTGCGTGACATGACCTTGCAAAGTTCATGTCATGCAATTTGAACATCTGTCGAACTAAAGATGCAATAGTGAATTTCGTCCATGAGTCCAGGATTTTCAAGATAAGCAGTAAATCGGATAACGTCGGAGAAATACAACTTTTTTTTTTTTCCTTTAACTCGTTCGCCGTTTCTCGCTTTAGCGAGGTAGCGCCAGGAGCAGACTAAAACGAATGTCCCATTCGCTCACATCCATCCTCGACCTGTCATGTCTAACACAACTTACGACACATTATATTTTTCTTTTTTTCTATTTTTAGTCCGATAACGACTATTCTTTTTTTATTATATCTGTGAAAACATCGAATGGTAATGACGGAACGATGCACTGAATAGAATGTAACCAAAAGCCCGAAAATATAGAGGAGCGACGTACAGCCAGAACAATGGGGGCCATAACAAAAGGGCGGGGGTGTTAAACAGACAATCTTTACACAAACACCGTTGGTCATTGATGGGGCTCACAATGGCTTTTGGGACGGGACCGCTGCCGTTAATGACGGGCATCGCTCCTAACGATTGACGTCATTCGATGCCGCCGGGGGGCGGGGGGGTCAGTCATCCCTTAGGTCAAAAAAAAAAAAAGGGGCGTAGAATTAAGAGAATATTTGCCATCACAAGGTCGTACGGAATACGGTGTTGCGACATGAATGTAGTCGAGGTGCATGTTGTCCTCTAGAGTGACTGGGTGCAGAGCGCTGCAGGAGACCGCATGGTATGTTCTCTGGTAATCTCATTAGCCAGCGGGGAAAAAATATCCCCGGAGACCTGGTGTGTTAATTGTAATTCGCTCACAGCTGACACTTGCACCTAGAGCTGTGCGTTGGGATCCCAGCCACTTCAGCTAGTTAAGGTCCCACTAGTGTGTATGTAGTAGTTGGAGTGATAACAGGTTTTGAGGTGGTAAGATGATGAAATGTATGAATGGAAAATGTCTTAGGGCATCTTGATTCTCAAGTCTCGCATCGGCCCACTGCGTCATGGGTTTCTTCCACAGTTTCTGTCTCCTCAGTTTCCTCTCATCACTGATGACACATTAATTGTATTTCTCGTCCGTGATCCAAATCCATATCTATTTCCACACCAGTTCATCACCAGGGTAATCATCCTGTTGCGAGGGTGTGGAAAAACTCCCCTACCTCTGGTTTTCATTCAGCTTTTATCAGTGCCCGTAATCGCTGCAAGCGAGTTATCCGTGAGGCCAAGTGTTCCTTCATTCAAATGAAGTGCGATAACCTCTCCTCTTCATCCACTGATAGGTCTTTCTGGTCTTTAGCTAAGAGCATCTCTAGCAACTTCTGTCGCTCTACCTTTCCCTCACTTTTCCGTCCTGACGGTACTATAGCTGTTTTTCCCATTGACAAAGCAACTCTCTTTGGTTCCCCTTTCTCTTCTAACTCCTCCTTAGATGACTCTAACATTCCTTCACCCCTTGATGCTCCTCTTACTAATCCTATGACTCTTCCTGTAATCTCTTTTCGCACTGTCCGAAAAGCTTTTCTTTCTCTTGACACAAGCAAGGCTTATGGTCCTGACGGCATCCATCCCCATGTACTGAAAGAGTGTGCCTCTGAAGTTGCACCTGTGCTTGCTCATCTTTTCTGTTTCTGTGTAAAAATCAAAACTTTTCCTTCTCCTTGGAAACATGCTTTGATACATCCAATCCCTAAAAAGATGACCCTTCTGACCCCTTTAACTATCGTCCTGTTGCTTTGACATCTACCATTTCCAAAGTGTTTGAATCCCTCCTCAGCTCCCATATGCTTAAACACCTCGAAAATCACAGTCTTCTCTCTGATCACCAGTATGACTTCCATAAGGTGAGATCCACTGGTGATATTCTTTCCTGTCTTACTAATGTCTGGGCATCATCCCTGAAATGTGATCATGACAGTTGGGAACTCTGGTTGGGTAATTATTTGATTGTTCCAGATCATTAGGGAAAGAAAAAGAAAAGACCTCAGCTCCACCAGGATTGTCCGGTTAGAGACTAACCTATCCTCTTGGTGCATATTGAAATCTACGCACATATTAGCACTGCAGCCCAAATTACCTCCCATTCATCATACACTCCCCTAGCTTCATTTATGCTCACTTTTTGCCATTTTATACTAAGTTTAATGGTATTTCTTTGCACAAGCTTCTTATCCTGGCTCACTTATTTTCACCACCATCCCCTCAGTCATACCAATTTCATTTTTCCTAAAGCCTTAAGAAATTCTCACCCTTGCCTCTACCAATTAATTTTCAGATTGGACCAGCTACCTTTCTCAGCATATTCACATCCAAAAGTCTCTCTTTTGTATGCATATCAGTGAGTACCTAATCCAGTAGTGATTGCTTTCAGTCTTTCCTGGTCACCCATGTATAATTATATATGCCCCTCTTTTTAATCAGGGTATTCCCAGTCATCAGTCCTTTTTCAGCATAATTTGCTGATGCACTCACTCAGTGTCTCCCAAAAGACCCACTGCTCTTCCTTAGTCTTCTTGATTTGAGGTGCATAAATGCTAATTATCACCCACCTACTGTAACCCACTTTCATTTCAACTCACATTAGTCTGGAGCTTCCATCCTTACATTCTTTCACACATTCCTACATCTCTGCCTTAAGCAGAAGTGCTACTCCTTCCTTAATCTCTGCCTTAAGCAGAAGTGCTACTCCTTCCTTAGCTATTGCCCTTACACTAAGCCCTGACGTTACTGCTAAGATGTTTCCAGACCATTCTTCCATCTTCCCTTGAAACTCTCTCTCCTTCAGAGTTAGAACATCCACGTTTCTTCAAACTACTACCTGTGTTTCCCTTCTAATTTTGGTTATATCCACATTTATTCAAACACCCTGGCCTGAACCTTTAAGGAGCACTCCTTGCTCAGATTGTTCTTTTCCAACTTACAGAAGTTGAATTACAAGGAGGGCAGGGTTCCCAGTTCCCCATTATCATTACCCTAAGTCACCATGTACAACTTGCGGGCAATAGTATGACTGATTGTATGAATTTTACAAATCCCAGTAGATCTGTAAGAGAGTATCAGATTGTATTGTAAATGTGTTTTATACCTTTGATTAGATCCACTCAAACACTATTCACATCCTGTTCCGGGAAGAATCCATTACAAATAAGGTATATGATTTTAAAAGTTGTTAAATTCTCGTAATCTCCCCCTAAAAATATACATAAATGTACATACTGTATGTGTGTGTTTGTGATTATTCATGATATTTGTTTTATGAATGTTCTGATCACTGATATCAGACAGAGGTATCCATGTCGAGCATTAACATCTCAGTCTATCACTGTGAATGCATGACCCACATGGGAAGTATCCATTCTCCCCTATGCCCAGGAATAATGATTATGATAATTACAAATATATTTCTATATATTAGTGTTATCAAACTGTGCCTGCAAGTGGATGCACGGTAATTATAATTACCTATTTGTAATTATCTATTTGTTCTGTCATGGGGAGGGAGTTGTATTGTCATAGGGCCCTATCTCCTGAACACTTCTTACCATCATACAACTGCTTAAATTTATGTATGCTGTCTGCATTAACTATGTCCTCAGTCATTTTGTTCCATTCATCCACCACTCTTGTGTTTTAAAGGTATTTCTTCACATCCTTATTTACAAGTTTCTTACTTAATTTCCTCATATCCTCAGGTTGCTCTATTCCTACATCTCTTAAAGAACTGTCTACTCTCCTCATCATCGATCCCTTCTATAAATTTAAAGATTGTGATCAAGTCACTCCTCAGTCTTCTTTCATCAGAAATGGTTAAATTTAAAGCCTCCAGCCTTTCCCTGAAGCTTAGCTCTCTTAATTCTGGTAACAGCTTTGTTGCTTTCCTCTGGATCTTGTCTATTGGCTCTTTATATTTCTTTAGGTGTGGTGGTTAAACCTGAGAAGTTTATTCAAATTTTGGACTTATGTTGGATATGTATAGCTTGCTAAATATTTCCTTATCCATATACTTGAAGGCTGTTGTAATATATGCCAGCAGACTGTTTTTCTCCTTAACTTTTCCTAATATTAGTAAGGGACAGAGTCTACTCCCAAAGCCCTCAGTCACACAGAATCCTGAAGCTTATTTCCTCTTTGGTAATAATCATGTTGGGGCCTTCTTTCACTTCATTTCATCTTCATTACTTTCCATATTCTTAGGCTGACTATTGTTAGAAGTCACAGCATTGAGACAGAATTATTATCAATGGAAAGAAAGACGTATAATCTTGTTGAGGAACTTTTCACTTGAAAGGAGCCCATCATTTTCATGCTCCTACATGGCTTGGAGCCTCAAAGCTGCAGGATCCTCATGAATTGGGATCTGGGATGGTATAAGAATGATTATGATAATGTTAATAGTAATGATAATGATAATAATAATAATAATAATAATAATAATAATAATAATAATAAGGATGATAGCAGTAATGATGATAATTATACTAGGAATGATAATAATATGTATAGATTTTTAATGAGTTTATGTATTATTATTTTAAAAATGTTTCTGCCAAATTATTGAAAACCTGATATTTTTAGAGCATTTCACATTATAGAAAGGTAAAGTGTTAACATGATTATATAGTTGTTTCAATTGAACTTAATTAGTAAATCATGGCTGATGATATTTTAATAACTTGATTGATATACAGTGATTTTTGCTTATGTTTCATATTGTTTATCTTAAGATTAATTTCATTACTCTTTACAGAATACTATGGATGGTTCCAGTGTATGCTCTTAATGCTGTAAGTATTTTTAAGTATGCATATCCAGAGTTGAGATAATGTTTTTCTTTTATTTATCTTTAGATAGATTGTGAATGGATATATATTTAGATAGGTACAGCATATGATAGTTACAGCATATGATGTATATGTAACTTATCTTTCTGTTAAAGGAGCTCCAGCCCCTTCTATGAGGCTCCCACAGAGCTCAGAAAATCAACCTTATCCACTGGGTGGGAAGACAGGCCAAAAAGTGATTTGATGGTGTATTTGCCTTTGTGGGATGAGTAGAACAGTTAAGGAGAAGGAGTTCTTTGTGTATAGTTTGGAGGTTGCATCTTGAATCTGAATGGTCTTGTGATATGTTTTATTACTGTTTGTAATATAGGATAGATAGGTGATGCCTTTAATGCAGATCAGAGGATGTAACTCATCCTTATCTGAGGAGTGTTGTTTTTGATGAATGTATGTTTTATGGAGTAAAGTTAAATTTAAGAATGAATTGATGGTATGCTTTTTTAGTACTTGTCAAGTCATTACCATGTAAATATGTTTTGTCATTGTTGTTCGTTGTTGTTGTTGCAGAGGAAAGGGGAAATCTGTGAGTATAGGTTGCTTACAAGTGTGGTGTGGTGAACATGTTACTTCTGATTGCAGAATGGTAGTTGATTATGAATTGTTTTAGTTGGGATGGGTTATGTGCAGTTGCAAAGAACCGAGTGGGGAAGATTGTTAAAATGTGATTGTACCAGAAGTATATGTGTTTTGTTGTGTAGATGTTAGATGGTTATGGTTGCTGAGCAACAGTTGTTTTTTTTTTGAGTGGTCTGTTTCATGAAGTTTGTAGTTTTATTACATTTTCACCAGGCAGGTGAGGCACGTTTTAAGGTGGAGCTCATGAGTCATTTGTAGAGGATTCCGAGGTTGTTTTCTTGTCTGAGGCTGTTGCCAGGAATTATTTAAAGGTCATATAGTTTTTTTATGACTTTTGTGTTGATGATTGAGATGTGGAGAGTGAGTATCATGTGTGGGTCATATGTGATACCAAGTAATGTTGGAGTTTTGATGAGTGGGAGTGGTTAATTATTTGAAGCTATGAGAGGGATGAGACTGGATTCCTGTATGTCGTCAAGAACGTGGAGGTGGATTTCTGTAAGGGTGCAGAAATTCTGTTTTATGCTAGCTAGTCTTCTTGTTTTGAGGTAGTGGTGCATGTATCTTGTTGCTTGTGTTGTGTTAAGGTGCTCTGATAGAATTTTGTGGGTATCTGCAAAGGCCAAGCTGCCAACCATGTCAAACAAACAAAAAAAAAAAGGAACACAGATGGCAAAAAGAAGGAATTTCAAAGTCAAAAAAAGGAATTTTGCAAAATGAAATTTTCAACCACTAATATCACTTTTAAATGTTTTGCATAGACATGATTTGGCATTTGTAATGGTAATATGAACATTTTCACTGGTTTGTTAGAGATTAGATGCACTAAATTTTGCAGCATAGGATCGGGTTTATGCATAGTAGTTCATTTTATCCCCCATTAATTAATGGTTGAGGCCCAGATAAACTGATGTGATGATATAACTTGCTGATGATTTGATTTTTCTAACAAAATTTTCATTGTTACTCTTCATCTGTCATTGTTAGAAAATCTTTGTGAATTAAAGTTTACTACTTTGAAGAACAGCAATAGATGGAGGGGAACTAGTAATTTCTTATCCACTTCTATACATGATAATTTGGCATGACTTTTTGAAGCCTCAGGAGGGCCTGACCTAGGAGAAGGACTCACTTGGTTATACAAGCGAAAGGTATGATCGGATGGTAAGACTGACCATGCAACAGTTAGTGCGGTCATTTCCACGAAATGGTCAGAAATTGACCAATGTCTGACTGCTATTTTGTACACTGTATTAGTGCTTGCGTGTGCTATGAGAACATACACTATATATTGGACAGTGCAACCATGTGAACTTTCCATACATTACATAGACAATACATGTGCAAAACATGAATGTACAACCAGAATTTCAAAAAATGTATTTTACTGAGAAAAATCGTATCGTTGTAATTATCTCAGAAAAAGTAATGAATATGGCAAAAATGTAATGGTTGGCAGCTCTGCATAGGAGAGGACCATTACACTGTGGTTTTAACAGGTTTGGGGAGGTCAGGTAGGAAGAAATTGATGATGGTTAGAGAAAGAACAGTTCTTTAGGAAACTTCATTGTAGAGCTTGAGAATTATGGAAGTGAAGCCTTTGTATTTGAGTGACTTGGAACTCAGCTGTGAAGTTAATTAGCCTCTTTATATGTTTGTGGAGACTGATGTCAAGCATCATTTTTTGTGAAAATGTGCATGGGGACAGTATTGAATGAATATTAGGTGTCTCTTACTACTCATATAGTAATGGAGGGTGGTTGTATTTGGAAGAAGCCATCTTGGATATGTTGTATAAGGTTTGTGTGCATTGTTGTAATGGACTGATTGGTTCTAAAGACATGCCCTCTAGGTGAAAGTAGGATGTTTTGCTTTATTCTGTTGTAGATCAGTTTTTCAAGGACGTTAGACATTGATGATGGAGTGATATGGGGTACTGTGAGGAAGGAGATTGGGGGGCTTTTTGATTTCTGTTTTGGCAGATTTCCAGTTATTTGGGATTTTGTGTTTCCAGGAGTGGTTGAAGGTTTTTGGATTGCTAGTGGGCCAATCTTTTGTGTGGAAATTTGATGTATTGGTAGAGCCCATTGCAGGGGAATTCTTGAGGGTTTTGTTTGAGTTGCAAGCACAGGGATAACCATTGAACACTCAAGATGCATTCCCAGCTTTCAGTGAATCACTTTTCAACTGGGTCTCTATAACATATGTGATATGGAGATACATTCCTGACACTGTTATTTCTTATGTATAAGTACATATATTTTCACCTCCAAAAAAATACTCTTTGTCATCACTGGTGTATTAACAACAGAGACATTATTCAGAATGATGCATGAAGCAAGTGAGAGATCGACCATTGACACGTATGTTTAAAGTGAAGAATTGCATGAAGCTAAGTGCAAATAGACTTTGTGTCATTGGCTGAGCAAACATAAAGAAAAATGATGGATGTGACTAGATCATTTGAGTTAGTAATTTTTCACTTCATTAGAGAATTACTTAAAAAGCCAAGAGTCTGTAGTGAATTAGCTAAATTACAAAGCAAGAGCTCATTTGTGAACCAGCTTTCAATGGGGCAGCTTTCAATGGGGTATTGCTGCATCAGGAAGAATAAAGGGTGGATGAGCAATTGTGTCAGCATTGATTTTGTTTAGGTTTTTCAAGAGGCATCTAGTGTATGATATATATATGTACATATTTTTCATACTTGCTAGGTATTTCCCATGTTTGTAAATTAGCATCTAGAACAGGCAAAGAACAGCCTCATTCAATCAGATCCACTCTAGCTGTCATGTATAATGCACTAAAACCAGAACCCCTGGTCCAGAGCCAGGCCCCACAGAACTTTCTGTGGTGTTCCCAGACTGCTATATATGTCCTTGTTCAACCTCTTGACAGAACTTCACTGCATTTATACCACATCATTCCACTTTATTCTATTTCATACACACCTAGCACCCTCCAGCATGTTCAGGCCCTGAACACTGAACCTTTTTCACTCCATCCTTTCATCTCCAGTATTGGCCTCTCCTCTCTGTTCCCCTCCCCTTATGGCACATTTACCCTATCTGTCAACCTCTCCTTACTCATCCTTTCCATGTGCCCATACCATTGCAGCCCTCCTCTTCACTTCTCTCAACATACTCGTCTTATAATCACACCTTTCTCTTACCCTATCATTTCTTATTCGATCAACCCTGCTCACACCACACATTGTTCTCAAACATTCACTTAATGACACATTTACCCTCTACCATACTTTTTCATCTAAAGCCCATGTCTCGCATCCATACAACACCAGTGGAATTACCATACCATCAAAGATACCCCTTTTTACCTAACCTTACAGATAAAGACTTCTCTTTCCATGCATTCCTCAGTGCACCCAAGACCTTTGCTCCTTCACTCAAACTATAAGGGTGCAAACATAGGATGCTCTCAGGGTGAAATCATAGTACATCTGGTCAATGAGACTAATGTTTTTAATGGTGTGAGCTTCAGCAACCCACCTCAATGTGCCTCAGGCTGTCTTTAGAAAAGGATGTTCTCTTGTTACTCTTTCTGGCTGCTGCTTCATTTTGTTAATTTCGCTTCTGGGCACTGTATTTCTTCTACCAATGCTTCAGGATGGTTAGCTCTTATCTTTCTAAGGAGAAGAAAGCCCAAATTCTTGCCTGACAGCAAAAAAATGTTGGTACATGTGAGGTTTCTAGGCATGCTGGGCACTCAGAACACATGATCAGGCTAATGCTTGCCAGTGCTCATGGTATCCCTGACAACGTTATCCCATCACCAAAACTTATCCCTGTCACCCAAGGATGACTTTTACTCTTATCTTCCTAAGACAATAAGTACTGAAGCAACCCTACATTTCAGCTGCTAAACTCAAGAAAAGCTGTCCAAATCTTCTAGGATATGTCTCTCAAAGAAACCCTGCCACAAGCCAGCTGCCACGTCCATTGCTTATAAAGGAAGTGAAATGCAGACTACTTGCATTTGCAAAGAAATACAAGGACTGGAGTGAGCAGTAATGAAGAAAGATGTTTTGCGATGAAAAATCTTCCAAATGTCCGCAGTTGAGGCAGGGTAGGGTGAGGAGGCCGGAGGGTTCCAGCAGGTATGACCCTCTTTTCACAGTGAAGATGGTGAAACATCCTGGTAGTGTGATTATCCTGGGTTGCTTTAGTGTTGCACTGGGTAGGGGAGGGTTGTACTTCTTACCTAAAGGGCAGTACATTAAGTTGCTTGAGGACCATCTGCTTCCGTTTTATGAGGTTCATGGGTGTGATCACTTTATGCAGGACAGTGCCCCCTTCCATAAGGGTAGAAAAATGATGAATTGGTTTTCATAGAAAAATATTCAACTACTGGAATGAGATGAAAGTCAATCTTGCTTCCTAGAACACCTCTCAGTGCCTTGCCTCATTCAGATCAAGACCCTATGGACCCAAAACATGGACTTAGAATACTTCAGGAACCTTACCAGTTCCATGCCCAGACATCTGCTGATGGTACTGAAGACCAAAACAGAGATGACTACTGAAATGTAAGTGTGACCGCATTTGAAAATATATGAGGATGGACAAGGATTTTGTGGACACTGTACCTAAGGCTTTCACTACCTCTTTTCACCAAACCACTTGCCATGGCTCTTTCACTTTGCATGCCTCCCCTACCCATATGCCCAATATTTTCTATCCTGTCATTAAATACATTCAATAATCTTTCAAAGTACTCATTACATCTCCCCTTCACTTCATGTGTGCTTGTTACCACTGCTTCATTTGCCCCCAGGAAGAGTAATGAAAGAATATCCTTCCCTAAAGATACCCAGAGGCACACTGAGGTGGGTTGCTGATGCTCACACCATTAGAAACACTAGTCTTGGTGATCAGATGTACTATGGTTTCACCCTGAGAGCATCATATGGTTGTGTCCAAATTAAGCCTTATCCATGTATTGCCTGTGATAATATATGAGGGGAGGACAAGGTTTTTTTGTGGACAGTGCATAACGAAGTATGGCAAGGAAGCTAGAGAGGATGGTACTGCAGTTAAATTTCTTATGAAAGGAGGTGTCTCTTTTGCTGACTGGTTACTTAGGATTTTCAGTATATGTATGGATCATGGTGAGGTGTTGAGGACCAGAAGAATGCCTGCATGGTGCCTCTGTATAAAAGCTAAGGGAGTCAAAGGTGAATGTTCAAACTGCAGGCGTGCAAGTTTGTTGAGTGGGCTAAGTAAGTTGTATAGAGAGTGGTAACTGGAGGTAGGTGGCAAGCCTAGAGCATCAGATTGGGAAGGGGTTGTAGATGTATGGATGAAGTATTTGCTTCGAAGAATGTATGTGAAATGGATTTTTATGTGGAATTTATGGATAAGGAGAAAGAATATGATAGTGTTCTTAGTGATGCTTTGTGGAAGGTGTTTCAAGTATATTATGTGGTAGGAAGGCTACTGAAAGCAGTTAGTTTTTACCAAAAGAGTAAGGTGCATGTGCAAGAAGTTTAGGAGGAGGGTAAGTGGTTTCAGGGGTGTGTGATGTCATCATGGCTGTTTTATTTGTTTATGGATGGGGTAGTGAAGGAAGTGAATGCAAGGGTCTTGGAGAGAGAAGCAGTTATGCAGTCTATTGCAGGGCCCCTGAGAGGTATTTCATCAGGGGATACAAAGTATCTTTCGGGGCCCTTCCCTTCTCCATTAGTCATCTGTTTTTATCCACTACGCTTTTATACCATGAGCTGTAAGGCCAAAAAGGTATGGAAGATGAGAGAGGTGTGAAATGGAGTGATAAGTTGATTTTCTGCATTTTTTGAGATCCCAAGAAATTCCCTGGCCCGGGCACGATGTACCCCCTGCGCCCCCCTCCTCTCAGAGGCCTAGGTCTTTTGGGGTAGAAGGGGAAGGGGGGGATTAGTCCATTGTTGTTTGCGTTGTTTGCTGATGGCATGGTGCTAGTAGCAGATTCAAGTGAGAAATTGCATAAGTTGGTCTTTGAGTTTGGGGAAGTGTGTGAGAGGAGAAATTTTATAGTGAACCGGATAAAAGCAAGGTTATTAGGTTTAGGAGTACAAAAAGAGAGGTTAGTTTGGGTGTGGGTTTCAATAATGAGAACTTGGAGGAAGTGAGGTGTTTTAGATATCTGTGAGTGGAGATAGTAACAAATGGATCCATTCATTACATATATTCACAGACCACACAAACCCAAGGTCCAAGTGAGGTGGTCTGGCCTTAATGCTAAAAAAGAGAGAGAGAGAGAGAGAGAGAGAGAGAGAGAGAGAGAGAGAGAGAGAGAGAGAGAGAGAGAGAGAGA
>JAYMFT010004860.1:0-17182 GCA_038088735.1 Panulirus argus | reverse complement strand
TATATATATATATATATATATATATATATATATATATATATATATATATATATATATATATGTATATATACATGTAAGCCAGGTGTTCATATTATCGATCAAACACTTGGTAGTAGAGGATGAACAGCTGGCTTGACTGTGGACCGACTGCCGTAACTAGGATTTGAACCTATGCGCCCGACACCAGAGATATATATATCAGCCGTGTTTGCATACAGGATGCTTAATCCCACTTTCCTAACTATGCATGCCAGTTCTCAAAAGACGCACCGCAACTACACTTTCTCACAGAGAGAACGTTAGAGCACCACCGTACCCAGTAGAGCATCATAGCGTGACTCCCAGTCCTATATAGCGCTCTCGAGTCTTATTGCGGAAACATAGAGCTCCACCGACCGAGGCTGCGAGAGAGAGAGAGAGAGAGAGTGAGAGACCACCGCAGTGAATATATCAGGACACCACCAAAACAAACTTGCCGTATCCGAAATGAGCCGTCACCTGAGAGACGCATTGGGACGTCATTTCCAGCCCAAGTTTTGACACTTCCATGATTCCCACTAATACTGGAAGAGGGGGAGGGAGGGGTGGGTGATGGGGGGATGATGCAAAGGGTGTGACTCAGCTGCCGGCGAAGGAGGAGGAGGAGTCGGGAGAGAATTCGTTGACTTGCAAAAGATTTGCAACGGCTGAGATATGTGTGTTCAGCCCACGACCAGATGAGGTGGGTGACGTGTTGTGGTGATGTGAGTGGTTCTGTGTGTGTGTGTGTGTTGCAGACAAAATGAAGTGAGATCTTTATATCCCTCTCATCTATCCACTTTCTCGTCCTCTGGTCATGGCGTGGCCCTATGAACCTCATTATCCATTTATCAGACCAAATTTGGAGTTTACCCAGGTCCCCTTATCAGCTAATACGATTGATTTCATTTCCTATATCTCTCACTACCTTGGCATCATCTGCAAACTTGTTTAGGTACGAGCTGAGTCCTTCTGGGAAGTCCTTTATATACACAAAGAACAGAACAGGAGTGGGCCCAAGACTGAGCCCTGCGGCACTCCACTTGTACCTTATCTCAGCCTGAGAATGTGTATCTTGCCTGCTTCCTTTGTTCCCTCCCTGACAGGTACTCCTCAGTCCAGTGAGGGAGTTTTTCCCCTTCTTCCGTGTTGCCTGTACTTCTAGCTTCTTAATCGGACTTCAGTGAACTACAGTGCTTAAGGAACACGGTCTACCCATCCTCCATCTATCTGGTCTACTGTAGTAAAAGTGTAAGACTTACGTAATGCAAGACCTCTCTGCAACCTCTCTGCAACCGTGTTGTCTCCCATTTAAGTAGTTTCTTCCTTGGAGGCAATGATTTAATCGCTTTCTGATTGTCTTTTCCAGAGATTTACAAACAGCAATTGCCAGCGAAAAAGGGTTGTTCGGAGCGATTTCTCAGCCCTATTTTCTAAAGATAAGCTCTTTCACATCCTTGGAACTATCCTTACCCTGAAATCCTATTGAACTGTGTTTCGAGACGTCTAGCTGGTGCCTAAGGGCATTCCTTCAACACATATGGAAAGCTTTCATCTGTTCGATGTTCCTTATATGACCAAGCTATTTCGATAGCCTGATCATATATCTAAATTGATCTTTATGCATTTCAATACTTCTCTCCTCTCCCGCGTTTCTAACGCTGGTGCTGTTTCGTCATCCACCGTGAAAATACTTTTACATCTCTCAGTTCATTTCTAACATATTTCTACATCTTTTTTAGGACTGTTCATCCTTCCGACCAATTAGTCTGATTAGTTGTTTCTTTGCCTCGTCCACAATGTTTTTTCAAAAACCTCTCTTCCCCTCCGTCCCTCCCTCCCTCCTTACCTGACCTCGCAGCACTCATTTCTTGCCCTCCTGTATCTCCCTGATGCTAATTGGCTACACTGTCATCTGTTACCATTCTCACAGTGTATTCCAGAGTTCTCTTACCTTTTTGGCATTTCATGATGAAGCTACGACTCTTTCCACTTCGTTCTTCTTCCCATTCTAGTCTCCCATGGCACCAGCAACCTGATTGCTTCGTGGTAGATTTCACAAAACCATCTATACTACTGTTGCACATTCTTATTGTGGGACTCCTGATGTACATTCTCAAAGAACCTGATTAGGTCTGCATAGCTGCCTGGATTGTATATTCTCTTCGGGTCCTTTTGTGCTTCTCTGACCTTCCTGCGTCCTCCTCCTCCGCCACATTCAAAATCAAGAGCTACAAGATCGCCTGTTCCTGAAGGAACTCCATATTCGAACGAGAGTACTAGTTTTCGTATGGGTTTTCCCCATACCAGACCACGGTGTGGGTGGGTGTGGGTGGCAAAATCCGGCTCTGATGTTAACAAAACACGACCGGCGACCTCTATGACCAGACCCCTGACATAACACGGCAAATAACGATCCCTGATATAATTGTCAGGAGAACGCATATGTGTGTGCTGCCCCCGTGTGTGTGTGTGTGTATGTGTGTGTCCCATTCACTCGCCTCCTGACAATGAGAGCTGGTAACAAAAGGCCAGTCGTTAATGTATTTACTCCCGTGGAAAATGATTGGATATTTCACAACCGACAATGGCAGATTCATTTAGGAGTGGGAGTATAGTGTCAGTGGATTGTTATTCTGAACCCTTTTCCTTTGAGTTGGTCATTTCCTGACTCTTTATTTTTGAAGAGTTAGATCTTTTACCCAGCCTTGATTTTCTCTTATTTCCAGAGGTCTGGAATTAGTTCTTCCCTGGGCTGGATTTCTGCACAGACAATGTCGATGCTTTTTTCTGTATGTTGGGTCTTCAAAAACGCGGAATATTTTCCCCGTATTTTATACTTTCTTATGTTTGATGATTACTCTAAATCTTTTCACTGAATAGTAACTTACTCCCTCAACTTTCTCTTAATAGCAACTCACTCCCTCAAGTTTCATCCGGTACCATAGAAAAAGGAGAAGAATTTAACTGAGTAATTAATCGTCTTTTGCCTACTTTACATGACATTAACTGTTCTCCTGGACATCCGTACAACCTGAAACACCAGTACCATGGGTCAGTGGGGAGGCAGGGCGTAATTCTCCCACACACACACACTAACTGGCGTTCGGAACATCCTCGTAAAGGCTATTTACGAGTACTGTAATGCCTTCTTATTGGCTCTACAATTACGAATGCTGGTATCGGTACATCACGTCGGAAGTTATAATTCAAAGGCTTTCCGCAGTGAGAAATTTACTTCCATAATTATCTTTTCAAGGGAATTTATGAGATATGGTCTACTCCTTGGGGTTTTGAAACGTTTCAGTTGCACGTTTCAGTTTCCTGAAGCTTTGGTAGTATGTAAGTTTACATGTGATACAGTGTAAGACCCTTGTCGTGTCTGCGTGAGGTAGTGGATTGAAAATGTCATAAACCACTCTGTTAATCAGGGCATTAAGTCAAGGGGTCCGAAATGGGAGGACCTCGTGTAAGACGCTGTTGAAGGAGCAAATCAACGATCACAAAAGGACTTTCAGGGTCTGATTAAGGACATGGGTGACACGCGAGACGAGGTACACGGGCGCTGCTGGTTGACTGGTAGGAGGGGAAAACAAAGATGGAGAAACTGATGATGATAATCCCTCGCGAATGAGGAATTGTATCTGCCTGAGGATCGAAGTGTGTGTGTGTGCAGTGTGTTAATCCCGAGGAGTTAGAAAATAACAGGCCGGTGAAATCTAGCTTCTTCTTTTCTCTCTCTCTCTCTCTCTCTCTCTCTCTCTCTCTCTCTCTCTCTCTCTCTCTCTCTCTCCCTCGGCATCACACGTCCGTTGCAAGTAAATGAGATTGTCTTCCAGACCTGATTTCAGCTGGAACTTCCTATCGCTGGACTCGAAGGCAGGCTGGAAGAACCCGGTGGCTTCAGGAGGGACGGACGTTCCTCAAGAGAGGGAGGTCGTAACTCACGCCACTGCCACACAGAGAGAGAGAGAGAGTGACTAGCTGGAGTAGTGACGAAAGGTGAGAGTAGATAAGAATAAGGGAGTCGTGGAGAAATGGAAGATAAATCTTTTAGGGAAGCTTTGATTACATATGGTGTGAAATGCCTGGAAAATGGAAGCTGGATGTGTTGCACCCTCTCCGTATCATTGGAGATTCGAAGCCCCTATGCCTGAAAGATGTCACTCTCATCTCAAAAAAACATCAAAGAAATATCCTCCCCAAAAATAATCATTTAAGACCACCTCCCCTCATTTGTTTTCCTCAAAGAGAGAGTCGAATCAAACGAAAATACATTTCGTCTTTTTTTTTCTCTTTGATGGGAAATCATTAAAAGGAAGGAATCCTGAAGCATTTATATTCCAATTAAAGTCCACAGACAAGCCCCTTTGGCAGTGAGTCTTTGTAATAGATATTTAACGACGTAGTTCAAGTCTTACATTTTGCATAGCATTTTGAGTAATGTGTACTGACCACGAACGGTCTTCCTTGAGCCCCATCGTACTGATTATATAAATTGCCTTATGTCCATATATCAAATGTGATTCAGCTCCCTCATGTTCTCACTTTACTAGTGACTAATTACCCTCACGTTCATTAGTGTCTACTAAGTAATCACCCTCATATCCATAGTCGCTAATCACTCTTCATTTCGTTCTTCATTAGTCACTAATCACCTTCACGTTTATATCATATCAGTGATGGATCAGTCTCATGTTCGCAGTCTGCTGGTGACTGATCATCGTCACCTTCATGCACTCCTCATGTTCCCGGTGACCAATGTCCCTGTCTTCATACTTCGCGAGTCACAATTCAACTACCTTTGTGGGGTGGTTGTCTGTGAGCTCCTCCTCTTCGCGTCTCTCCCCATTACAAAATTCATTAATAATTCCTTATCTCTCATCCTGCATCCATTCTCTCATTAGGTATCTCTCTTCTGTTACATTTCATACCTTCTTCATTGCATCATTCTTCTATATCCATCTTCGTCTCGACTCCCTCTATCTAGTCCTTCTCCTTCCCTCCCTATCCTTTCCTCCCTCTCTATACCATCACGCACGCTACCTCTCCTGCATCCCCCTTCCTGCCTCCCTCTTTCCCTCCCTGTCTGTCTGCCTCTCCGACCCTGTCTCTCTCTATCTCCCCTCCACACAACCGTCCTCCTCTCCTTGCCCTCGACACTCCCCACACAGGAGGAGAGGCCTCGGAGAGAGAGCGAGTGCAGTCAACCTTCAACATTGTCTTTCCCAGCTCACGAGTCCTGTCTATTGTTTGGGTTCAAGAGGCCTTGTCTCTCGTCCACTCCCCAACCCAGCGGGCCTCCGGGGCAAGAACGGCCCAAGGGACTATGAGCTATTACTGGCGACTCCGCGGATACCAGAGCGTTAGAAAACACCTTCTCGGACCTCACGTTACGGGTGGGCTTCGTGGCTGGAAAGCCGTGTCTGGAAAGATCAGCGCTTTACTGGAACGCTATCGACATGACAATCTTATCACACACACTCCATGTTTAGAAGAAGAAAAAAAAAATACTGATTCATTTCTCTATAAATATAAATTTTTCTTACCTTCAAAGACTTCGTAGTCTTCTTCTTCTTCTTCATCTAAATCTGATATCATGATCAACTAAGCAGCGTTCCAGATGAGAAAATAATGAGCTGTCTTTATTCTGTGAGATAAAACTGAAGGAGCAGAGATACAATATCCAATAAGGTCTTGTGTTGCCTGATGTTAGGCATCAGCTTCTTGACTTGTTTAGCAATGAATTAACTTTAAACAAAGCAGTATTACATTCCGGCAAGTAACTCATAACTATTTTGTCACGTGCCTTCATCTACTCTGCATTCTCATAATGCAATATTCCTTTATATATATAAATCTTCAAAAAACAATTATCAAATCTTTTATACAAGAGTGAACACCCTTTATCAATAACGTTGTTTTAATCAATGTTACAAGCTTTTGGCTTCCAGTCTAGAATTGACGTTATTTGCGCCTCCTTAGTTGAGCGAAAAGTTAACAGATATTCCTTTTTGAAATGTTTGTACGTATATTTACTGCACTAGTCTATGAGTATGTGTTCTCATCCATTATCACAAAACAGCCTCGTTTAGACCCAGTGGTCTGTTGCTATTTGAATTCCTCTGTATCTAATATGTCTGCCAGCCTGCACGCCAATCCTCCCTCCTGTCAGCCAGCAAATTAGTCAGTCCACCACTACACCCGTCGGCTGGCCTGTCAGCCTCTCAAATCATCTAGTCCTGCAGGCAATCGTCAGGCAACATCTTAGGCAATCTATTGATCAACCAGGTCTCCTGTTAGTCCATCAGTAAATGCATCGACCAGTCCACCAGCTAGTCTGTTCACCAGCTGCTCCGTTAGCCAACCACTTAGCTAATCCTACAACCAGTCCATCAACCAGTCTGTCAAGAGGTCGTGCTTCTACCAGTCTCTCTCTACCAGTCTCCCAGCTCACCCGTCTCCACGCAAGAGACCTCGTCAGCCAACCCATCAGTAACGCGGTTCCAGGCAGCAGCAAGTGTAATCCATTAGACAGTCTGTCACCCGATACATCAGAACTGTGCCCAGCTCTGATTATCTATCTGTCTGTCAGTCTGTCCGTCATCCAGTCAGTTGGTTAATCCATGACATTAGTCCGTCAGCCAGTCTCGTAGTCAATTAGTGAGTCAGGTCGTCAGCGAGTCCGTCAGCGAGAGAGGAAGAAGACGACTCTCCCATCAGGGTCAGCATTAAGAGTGGCCCTCCCTCCCTCCCTCCCTCCCTACCTCAACCCGGATTAAATGGAATTGTCACAGCAACAGACACGTAATTCCGGGTCGCCTAGAGCAGCAGCAGCGAGGCGCCCTGGCCAAATATAGACACGTTGCCTAAAATGTTCTGTCCCTTTCTGACGCGTTCCACACAGCTGATGAGACCTGGCGAGTCGTCGGCCAGACGTGGCAGGATTAAACTAAATGCGTGGGAAGGACAGAGGAGCTGGAGTGAAATATGGCAGGATTACCCACATGGCAGGATTATCCACATGACATCGAAGCCATTACGTTGTACGTGATGGTACGACAGAAGAAAGGTACATATTATCTAGGAGTAAGATGTCTGGAAAAAGAAATTATTCCGTACGTCACAGATACACAGTTAGTCCTAGATTAAGCCTGACGGCGCATGACAACTAGATGAAGCAGGGTTTCAGAGTAAAGAAATCCACGTATTGAATCCCACACAAATGATAGGTCTGGAGTTCCATGATATGTGGAGAGGGAAACACCAGGATGGTGACAGCGTGAGTGTCGTTTTCATTATGACAGTCATGACATGCGCTGTAGACCGGGCGTCAGGAGCCACATGGAATGAGAACTAGAATCATTTGTCAGAGCTCTGGGGTTATGGGGTCAAGGGGACTGGAAACAAGGGTCAGAAGTTTAATTGTTGAAAGGTCAGGAGGCTAGGCCATTTTGAGTTCCGGTGTTAGGGGCTGAGTATATAGGTCTTAGTACAATTCCAGGGTCTTCATGTAGGATTAGGGCTGTGATAGAGACCCGAGAACTGAATCCCTGATTGTCAGACTCAGGTAAATGTGGGAAGTCCGGAAGGTCTAGCATCTCTGGAATCATTTTCCATAGGACTGGAATTACCTACCGTCCGTGACTTGTGTCTCGGGACTGGAATAATCAGGGATTATTGGGTTATTGGTTAAAGACCAGACGCATTATGGTTCAGGATTAGGCGAATGGGTTTATAGGTCAGGTCAAAGCGCGGTAGTCTGTTCAGTCAGAGGATTTTGGTTAAGGGACTGGAAGCCTACTGTCATGAATACGGTATCAACGTTTGGAGGACAATGGTTAAAGCATTAACAATACTGGTTCCGGGCGCTGGGGTAAATAGGACTGAGAATCAACGATATTATTCAAGGACTAAGCAATGTAGGTCGAGTCAGAAGACTGGAAATCAAGAGTCAGGAGACTGAAGCCACAGATTAGAGGACTAGAATCAAGGGGAATATAAGGTCAGAGGTTAGCGGACTGGAATGAAGGGTTAGAGGAATGGGGTTAACGATCAAAGGATTCGAGTAAAGAAACTAGGACAACGGGCCAGAGTATTTGGATTTAGGGCAAAATCACAGTGGCCCAAGATCAAGGGACTGATATCAAGGGACGGTGGTGAAGAGATGTACTCGGTCAAGGGTCATGGGACTCGTATCAGTGGATCGGTTTAAAGGGGTAAGAGGAAAAAAGGGCGAAGACTCAGCAGCCAGAGGTTAATGGACAGATACAAGAACACGGCTCATCACAACACTTCGGAGAAAAAATCAGAAACTCAAATGGAGGAATTTTATATCAATTTCTGACAGAATGAAATGAAATAAAGTAACATTAGCGGTTGCCTGACGATCTAAGGATAAACGACCGTAAGGACCGGGTAACTCGTTAACCATATTTTCAAACAATCAAACGGAACAATAGTTAGATGTAATGACTTCATGCGACTAACGAGAGACTCTGTCAAAACAAAGAAATGATGTACGGATTGACAGATTGATTACCCAACCAGTGCAGCAGCATCAAGTCATAGTCTCAGGCGACTAATGAAACAATCGTAGGTGAAATTGCGACATCTCGTCGGGTGGTCTAATATCTCTAGCCGGCCTCCTCAACTACCCTGAATGTATAACTTGATTGGACAACCCTGTGGTGTTTGTCGGGTAGCCACATTAAGTGCCTTTTTGAAGTAGCTTCACCATATGGTCCTATGAAGAGTACCTGTCAGGTTTAACAGTCAGTTAGCATGGTCAAGAACTACGCGTACTGGATGAGCTAGATGTTCCAGTCCAGTGCCTGCATTATGCAGGTGATCTTCAGTTTCCAATAGCTACCTTTGTCGCGTATCGCCATCTGGTAGTTTTGTCAGGAGTGTCCTATCTGACGGCCTTGTCAGACGCTTTATAGGTCGTCTTTTCGAACGCCCGCGCCAGGAGGCTTCAGCAGCGTCCGCATCCTCCCATCAGTACCATGTGTACTCATCAGGCTTCCTTACCTTGCGCTCCATTAAGCGACCTCCCTCCCTCTCTCAGGCGTTCCTATCAGGCGTCCTTGACAGGTATTTCCATCAGCTGTCCTTGAAAGGTGTTTCCATCAGTCGCCCCCCTGTCAGACGTCCCATTTGGCAGGCCCTGTCAGGCGTCCATGTCAGACGTCCCATTTGGCAGGCCCTGTCAGGCGCCCCTGTTAGGCGGGCCGAGTCCAGGGTATCACAGGCGGGGAGGGAACACGAGACGTCCGCGTCAAGTAGTGGGGTGGGAGATGGGGCTGTAATTCCCCGGGTCGCGAGGTGACAATCGGGTTTATATTGGCGAGGGAGTGGGGAAGGGGGAGGACTGTTATTGCCATGGCGGAGGAAGAGGAGGAGGAGGAGGAGGAGGCCACCTCCTCCTCACCTCACCTCCCGTCACCAGGGTCGTCCATTAATTAACACTGAACAAGTCTCGCACTCTTCTCCTCGGCCGGTGTATTTTGTGTTGTCTGGCTCTCTCACGAACCTTTCTCTGCGGAACATTATCAGTCCTCGTACATGCATGCCTCTCGTACGTTCGACTGAGCAGATTCATCATTGTGCATTTTGTTGGTGCTGCAGCATTTCTATATCAACCAACCTGCGCTACGTTTATGCAACTGGACGTGTCTGTAGTACACCCCCTGTCTACCAGCCAGTACTGGTACCGGAAATGTGCACAGAGTCTGGTCGATCTACCTGCTGGTTCTACCCGGTAGGGGTGTTTCTCTGAGCTCTCTCTCTCTCTACCACCAGGCGACCATCTCCCTCCCTCCCTCCCTCCCCATCACCAGTGCAGGCAGAGACCTGACTCGGGCAATTCCTGTTATCAGTCGACCGACCGAGCTTGACCACTCCCTACCGACCGTACGATCATTCACGAACTTCAAAGCGGAACTTAGTTCCTAATAGTAAGATATTTCCTTCGTTACTGGCGTCATCTATAAAGGTTATGATATATGAACTTCCTTCGTTACTGGCGTCATCTATAAAGGTTATGATATATGAACCATCCCTGATTCTGTTTTTTTCATTTTCTGTTGTATCGTTTTCAAGCCATTTTTGCTGAAGATGGGCAGTGCTTGTGTGCCTGAAAAGTTTCATGCATTTCAAAAATTAAAGAGAAAATACATATAGAAGTTGCCTGTAGCGAGGTTGTGTGTTAGCCAATGGACCGAAGATGTTCTCGTTTCCAATACTCCTTTCTGAGGATGTTTGCGATGCAACACACGAGACACTGATCAACTTTCACCTGTACCTTTTCTACAGAAATTACGTACATTCTCCTCGACTTAATCCATACTTCAAAAAGATTAAGGGACTACTTAGATACGCGAGAGGCATTGAAAAAAAACAATGACAAAATGAGGACATGGAGCCAATTATCTTCCACGCTGCACATCGAGTGTCATTATTAAGCAGTTCAATCCAGGGCTAAAATGTATTTACATCTCACATGTTACAACGTTAGTGAGTTCCGAACCTTTTTAAACGATGAGGGCAGAAACACGACACTGTAATTTGCGACAGTTTATTGTTTCTGTTCGAGTCAGCAGTGGATGCGCTTAATGACGCAGTAAATGAACCACTGCCTGTAATACTCTTTTACTTAAGTTGACACAACGTTGGAATTACGACAGTTTGAAAACAGTTGGGGGAATTTTTTCTTGATTTCAGATCGTTATCGTCTGAATCACATCGTAACAGAATACCTGTGAAATGAGATTGTTAAATTTTTTTACCTCTACGTGATATGACACATATCTGTGCACAGAGAGTACTTAAAATGATTTCTTGATTTCAAAGACGAAGAGCTCGTCCTCCAACAAGACTGTGTGATAGTTAACAGCGGTTAGCGTTCCTGACTGTGAAGCATTCACGGGCCGCCGCCTGCCTAAGGTCGAGCATGGCATAGGTTCCATTCCTGGCTGTAGCGGCAGTCGTCTCAGCCGACATAAAGGAAAAAGAAAGATAGACCTAAGGAGCATTTGGACTCAACCACGTGTCCATAATCGTCATCATCCACTGAACAGCGCATGATGGATGACACGTCTGTCTGTGGGTCATAAAGATGATGTCGACGCCTTGACCTGAAAATGATGCTCCCTCCTAAGCTAAGGTATAAGAGGCTTACTTCAGGATAGCGGAAGCTTTAGCAAACGAGATATGCTTTGTGGAAAAGGGTGTTTGTCCAAATTCCCATGGTGTTTGGCCGGTTTATGAGGGATGGTACACGGGTGTTGCAGGGTTGGGTCCTGATTATTCCACCAGATAGTCTTAATTATTCATCCCTTCTAGACAGTACGAGAGTGTTTCATTTCAAATGTCTCTGTACTTATGTTGTCCACGACAGCTTCTACAACAGGAATCCTTGGTAAATATATAGGATTTCATCCCGCAAAAGGATTGTCAGGTCTGTGTCGTGTCATATACAGTGTCGTGTTACATATAGTTACATACATAAAGGAGAACACTGAGGTTTTGAAATACTAGAGACTCACATTATTTAACAGGCCAAACACGGACACGTACATACCCTTCTTTTATGTTGAAGGCTCCAGTCACGGACAAAAGTCCACATCGAGGCCGGGCCCTAATTGAAATATAGAGAGAATTAAGAAACGGGGAAAAAAAAAAGACAGGGAAAGTATTTACGAATTTTTGAGAAAGAGAAAGACCTGTCTCTTGAAATGAGCCAGGTCATAGTTGTTGGGAAAGACATGAGAAGGTAGAGAGTTCCAAAGCTTAGACGTGTAGGGAAAGAAGCAGGTATCAAAACGGCACACCCTTGAGTTGCCGATGGCCACACAATACTCATGTGACTACCATTAAGTGATTACTATTTCCCCCATCATATTTTGGCTAATCTTTATCTTCGAGGTAATTCACTGACTCCCAGATATACCCATCTTACAGATTCTAACGAATCTGTTCAGTGAATCTTGGATGATTCTATGCTATTCAGCGCAGTGATTCATGTCCTGTTTCCAAGGTCACGTGAGGACCTCTGGTGACCAAATCATAATGGGAATCGAGTTTAGTTATGAGAAGCTTTCATGTGAGTTGTAAAATCATTCACATGAGTGAAAGAACTTTCATATGAGCTTTAAAATCTTCCATGTGAAGTTAAAAAATATTCATATGAGTTTTAAGAGCTTTCATTTGAGCCTTGGGAGCTTTCTTGTAAGCTTTAAAAGCGTTCATAGGACCTATTTAAGCTATCGCCTAAGCTTTAGCTGTTCTCTTCCTCCAAGTTTTTCTCCACGTATGAGATTTTAACATGTTCCTGATTATATTTTTTTCTTCACATAAAAATACCAGCTAGACTTATGGTTGGTACTGGTAATATATTTCTAGGAGCGACTGTTAAGATAAGCTTGGGTCACGGAAACATTCCGCCACATATTAAGATTTTGGAAATGTATTTGATGAGAAATTCTGCACTGCAGGAATAGAACGGCAGGTGAGACTGGAGATAATTATACATGAGCGGGGTAATAATTTTCATGAAAATTACCCATCTGGTGTGAAATACAGGCTGTTATATGTCTTACAATACACTGTATGTGTGTGTGTGTGTGTGTGTGTGTGTGTGTGTGTGTGTGAGAGAGAGAGAGAGAGAGAGAGAGAGAGTGTGTGTGTGTATGTGTGATTACTATTATTATCATAACCTTATCAATTTTCAATCAGGAGAGAGAGAGAGAGAGTTATCATTCGCTAAACTCTGTCCCAAAATCTTCTACAGATGACATTGTTTATCTTTCTCTATGTATTGTGCAATATTACTACTGCTCTTAAAATCTCACAAAACACACTCAGCTTTCCCTCTCACCCAACAAACTTTGTGTGCTTCCCATAGCAGTATCTATCTATATCCATTTTGTTTCTGTTATAGTGCAAAGGGAGGTGGATACTATAATTATTCACAGGTGGGCGCACTTTACCGAGTCGCCAGGAAATATTCACTCGGTAGCGCTGTAGTAATGAGGGTGTTAGAGGAGATTATTCACTTCGTCAGTACAGCAAATGGGGTAATAAGTGGGAGTACAGACCAGAATGATGTTGTAAAGGGAGAGGGTAGGACTGATTGTCTGCATGAGAGAGTACATAGGAAGGACGTGGTTATTCATGATGTGGTAATTTGTTAGACGACGTCATGGTATTTAAAGTTCCATATCTCTATAGATAGACTCAGGTTAGTAAGGCAACACTGCATCAGCCAGAGGGCAAATGACTCTATGGGATCACCATGTACTATGGAAAGGGTATACTGATATGGAAATTTTGTAGGAAAGTGTGAGTAGAAAACGTTATGTTCATATCTAAAGAAAATAATTAATTTAGATTACGTGCATATTGATATGATATTAACAACACATTCTTTCTTGAAAATACTTACTGATGGTTCATATCATTAAAGTATTTGTTTTGCCATTTCAAAGGTATTTATAGTTTCTCTCACGACAACATCTGCTGGTAATTTAATCCAAAGTTTCATGTTTACTTAGGCAAAAATAGATTTGCCCACAACTGTATTGCATCTCTTTACCCCTATAGCATCAAGCCTTTATTTTTTGGTCATTATACACCTAATTAATGTGAGTATATATTGTCCTGAGTTAAGATGTCAACATTATCATGTATTTTGAAAACCCTAATTAGATTCTCCTTTATAGACAAACTCGTTATAGACGTCTGAATCCATCTTCAGTAAGGGTTATTCCCGGGCGACGGAATTAGTTTCCTTATTATATTTTGTTCCAGATCTGGTATTTTGATTGAGGCTGGTGACCTGGACTGAAGTGAATATAGTGTTTTACACGCGAAGCCTGAGTAGGACTTTGGAATGACCAGCGTATTATTGTTTATCGTTTCATGGCTGCTTTTCATCTCTGGCAATGAATCCTGATGACGTTTTGCTTGCTCTTTTGCAAGCAGCCAGGCGCTGTTTTGTGTTTTGCAGTTCATCAGTGACGCTCAAAGGTCCCCTTTTCATTCTTGCAGTTCTGCCGATGGCTTAAAGAACATTCTGCATCTATAATGAATGTCACTGTCACCAGAATGCATTACTTACAGTTGTCCAAAGTGAAGTCCACATTTCCTCCATGTCTCTGAAGTCTGCATCAATTTGTCTGAGCCAGTCTGAATCACCAAGCAGTCTTCCTTCGCTTGGCGTCTCTCCTCTTTTCTAGTTTTCATAATCAACAAATTCTGAAAACCTGCAGGTCAGGTCATTCTCCTCGATTAGTGATACAGATAGTAAAAAACGAAAGTATGGGCTCTCGTTCTTCTCAGTCCCAGGCAGAGAATCCAACTGTATTGGTCATCAGCATTGGAGTGGGACAGGAAGTTGCCCGACGATGCCGGAAGGCACAGACTGAAATTCGTCAAAGCAATGAGAGAAGTGAAAGCAGAGGTAGAATAGCGTATGAGAGGACGTTGGTACGACGGATGAGAGAGAGAGAGAGAGAGAGAGAGAGAGAGGGTGAGAGGGTGAGAGAGAGAGAGGGAGAGTGAGGGAGGGAAGGAGGCAGGATGTGAGGGAGAGTGGATTTAGTCGTAGGAATAGATTTCAGTTTGATCGAGGACAAGCGAGGAGATTTGCGACATGTCCCTGCCAAATGCATTGGACAGAACCCCTTGCGGAAAGAGGCCCCTTGTTTTTTTAGTGTAGTCTGTGAAGCTGGGAAATATATTGAAACCAGAATACATTCTTTTTCGTCTTTTTATGAAGAAAATTGCATAGTTTAGAGGTCTGAGTCCCAGGAGAGGTTGACTGTGTTATAGACAAACCCAAGAATGTGATTATAGAAAGACTGTTCAGTAGGAAGATTCAGTTGTGTTCCTTGTGTGTGTGTGTGTGTGTGTGTGTGTTGTGAGCGGTTATCTAGCGAGACACAAGACTACCGGCAGCAGTCCGGTATCATGTGGAATGGCCTTTTGTAAGTAGCTGCTCGTGTCTTGAGTTGTCTGTTATAGCTTAAACTGCTCATCATATTGCCTCTTATTAGCCATTGGTTCGCTTTTAATCACGTAAATTATACAATAATTAATCTCTCGATTATAGAGCGTTTTCTGTAATGAACGCAAAGCTAATCACATTTCGCTCACATATCTTTTTTTAAAAGAGTAATCATTTTCTCATTATAAACCACATCATCTTTGCCTCACGCCCTGGTTAATCTGTTTATTATAGGGTATGTAATCTAGATAATTACGTAACCCGGTATTAGAGGGTGTGTCTTGCAGATCATTACTGAGATTACCTGTTTAATCACGAGCCTGACCGTCGTCTGCGGCAGTTAAGTGGTAGTTAAGTCCTCAAGTCCTCCGAATCGGAAAGGATACCAACTTACCAAAGTACTACTAGAATTTTGTTTATGGCATTTTGACGCACTATTATTCCATAGGTCTACGCTTGTGTGAGGGCCGTACAGCAACATGCTGCAGCTAGATGCAGCGGCAAACAGACTGTTGGATAGATTAGGTCACAACCAAGGCGGATTTACAGATTTTAAGAGAAGGCTCGTGACGTGTTGTCAGTGGAGACGGCTTACTCTTGCCATGAAGGGAGTTGAGGGAATAGGAGGGAGCCTAGTGGCTCGCTCACAGCACTGCTCTTGGCATGGTTGTTGAGGGCATAGTGAGCGGGTTCACGTCACGTGTCTAAAACTTTCCTTTCTGGACGATACCTTAGTCCCTCACTTTTCCACCAGGATTACCCATCTTGTTCAGCCAGCCACGGGGCAATGAATGAGAGAACGTTACCACGTGAACATCATTAGTCAGCTCCGGACGAAGCCAATGTTATTCATGTCTTCTCTCGGTGGTACTGACGGTGAGATACGATCCTCGCTTTTTCTCGCAATCTAATATGGATTTCTTAAACCAAGATATTCCAGAACCCGGTAACGGATTTTGAATGAGATCTTCTGTCAGTATGATCGTATGTTTGGTTGAATTCCTTCACGTAATTTAAGAGTTTATGACATCAGAGGACACTTAGGCAGTTGAATTAGGCGTTCCAGCCATATACACTTCGCTAACTTTGGCATGGAAGGAAATGTGCAGGAGAGAATTCACCAGTCCTGGATGACTTCTGTGACCCATTAACATTTTCTGTTATCAAATCCCGATAATCCTATTAGTACTAATCCAGATGGGGATCCTTTGGGAGATTTCTTTTTCCTGTGCTAGAGAATTTCAGACAAAATAGGATTTCATTTTTTTAACATCTGTCATATACATTGAACTAACATTTCAAAATTAATTTTCTTTATTGTAGAAGTCTATTCACGAGTACTAGGAATAATACTACAAACAGAAAACGTACTCAGGTTGTTTACTAACGAGGTCTCATCAGCACCTGTGTTGTGTTTTGCTGACCAGCCAGAGCGAATAAAATCATACGGTTTTATACAAAAGAATGCATTGGAAAGAATACAATGGAATTTAGACAACAACAGACCAATGATTGGTTCTTAGCAAAGCTGTTTGTGACAGTAGAAGATATCAGAAACTCATGGACTAGTGTAGTAGTAGTAGTAGTAGTATAAAGTCATATGACTAGATGTGACACAAAGCTAATGACAGACTCTTGGTGGTGGTGAGAACGAATGAGAAACATTACAGGAGGAAGAAGAAGATAATCCAGTGGTCCAAAAGCATAGGTGGATGTTAGAGTTTGACTAGAGCATTATTCACTAAGCCTGGGAATGGTTGGATCAGGACCTCCTTCTTCGAAGCATAGATTAAACAGAATTAGTTTATAGGACCCAGACTGGGAGCGAGATCTTAGGATATTGATAAGAAATACTTCGTCCTGTAATAAAACACTGTGAGTAGGATAACAGGGCAGTTTATACATTACTAGCAAAAAGAAAATAAGAGTAACATTCAAGTTCAAGAAACATGTAACACTGGTGACCAAGACGCATTCACGGGCCACCCGGAGTCGAACGCACAGGTTCGAATCCTGGTTGCGGTAGTCGGTCCACAGTCAACCCAAGTGTTCATCCACTCCTAAGGGTTGGTTGATAAATTGGGTACCTGGCTTACGCTATGGCATATATGTATAAGAAACATATCAGTGTGAGTGTTCATAAATATATATATA
>JAYMFT010004839.1:0-17182 GCA_038088735.1 Panulirus argus | reverse complement strand
TTTATATATATATATATATATATTTTTTTTTTTTTTTTTTCAAACTCTTCTTACTCATTCTCTCTATATGTCCAAACCATTGCAGCATGCCTCTTCACTCTACCACACTCTTCTTATTACTAAACCTATTTCTTACCATTTTATTACTTACATGATCAGACCACCTTACAACACATACTGTCCTCGAATATTTCATTTTCAACACATTAGTGCTACTCCATCATTCTCATCTATAGCCCATGACTCGCATTCAACAACGCTGGTACTACTTTACTTTCAAGTAGACTCATCTTCGCCCTTCCGCATAACGACCCCTCTTTTCACACATTCCTCAGTGCTTCCAAAACCTCAGCCCTCTCACGCTGCCATATCTAATCCCAAGTACCTAAAACATTACACTTCCTCTATAAAGTTTTCCATTCAGACCTCCCAAAATAACTGTCCCTCTATTATGCTAAGCCTAATAACTATCTTTTTTTCCACATTTACTCCCGCCTTCTTCCTTTGGCACACCCACCCAAACTCAGACACCAACTTCAGGTTCTCACTCGAATCTGCCTCCAGTGACGCGTCATCAGCAAACAACAACTGATTCACTTTTCAGGCTTCCCACCCAACTGACCGCATACTTGCCCCACCCCCTTTCTAAGATCCTTGCCTTTAAATTCCCTGACCACTCCTTCCATAATCTAATCAAAAAGTCACGAAGACATCACACATCCCTGCCGTAGGCCCACCTTCACCTGGAACCATTCACACTCCTCTCTACTACCTCGCACACACGCGTTATACTCTTGAGAAAAACTTCTCACTACTTATAGTAGCCACAGACACACACACACACACATACATATACATATATATATATATATATATATATATATATATATATGTACATGACAGCTACAGACTGAGTGTGAGCGAATGTGGCCATTTCATCTGTTTCCTGGCTCTACCTCGCCGGCGCGGAAGGTGGCGATGCTATTTCCCGTGGGGCGGGGTGGCATCAGGAGTGGATGGGGGCGAGCAAGTGTAAATATGTACATGTGTATGTATGTATATATGTGTATGTTGATATGTATATATCTGTGCTGTGCATATGTGTGCATGTATGTATATATGTGGGGATGGGTCTTTCTCCGTCTGTTTCCTGGCGCTACCTTACTGACGCGGGAAACAGTGATCAAGTATAATAATAATAATAATAATGTGTGTATATGTGCGTGTATATATATGTAGATTTAATGTGTGTATATGAGTGGATGGGTCTTTCTTCATCTGTCTCTTAGCACTACCTTGCTGATGTGGGAAATGGTGACCAACTTCTGCAGTTTCTTACTCAAATCTGCCACTTGTGCTGTATCATCAGCAAACAACAACCGACTCACTTCCCTGGCCCTCTCATACCCTACAGACTGCATTCTCGCCCCTCTCTCCAAGATTAGTGTTTACCTTCCTTGCCACCCCAACTTTAAACAAATCAAACTTCCAGTTACCTTTGTTAGGCTGTATCATTATTAGTTGAACAAAAAGAGCACAGTCTCATCAAACTTCTCACTTCAAAGGAGTCCATCCCAGCTGTGCTATTGAATGTGAAGCCTTGAAGTTACAGGAATCCTTGGAGAAGGAGTCCTGGGATTATGCAATAATAATAATATTAATCATAGATGTTACTGAACTCCCCCTGCATGACATTACACTGTAAAAGAAAAGTTACTATTGGTGAAGTTGCATCTTCACTGGATGAAAAGGTGTGAGCAAAAAGTCACTATTGGTTAGGCAGTATCATTACCAGTTGAACAATTAGAGTACAGTCATGTCAAAGAACTTTTCGCTTCAAAGGAGTCCATCCCATCCCTGCTTCAGAATGTGCAGCCTTAAAGCTGCAGGAATCCCTTGAGGAGTCCTGGGGTTAGTAATATTAATAGGTGTTATTGAACTCCACCATCATGACTACTGTAAGTGAAAAGTCACCACTGAAGTTGCATCTTCATTGGAGGAAAAGATGTCCAGTTTCACTGAGGAACCTTTTACTGCTACATATTGTTGCACAGCCTTGAGGCTGCAGGAGCCCTATAAGAGGGGTCCAGGGTTACATAAATCAATTATTTATATATGTTTACAATTGCATTCTATTAAACTCAGACGATATGTACAATATGAATGGATATTCATCTGAAGTAACACTGTTCATGAATAAATTGGGGTAAAAATATTGTGTTAGATTTTCGTTTTATGGAAATAGCAGAATACACGTATAAGAAATGCATTCTTCAAGAAGCTGCACAACTGAACATTTTTTTTTACAATATTCAATAACCTTTTAGTTTAAAACTAACTCATAAACCAATTTCATACAAAATTTTATTTCATCATAAATATACTGCCTTTTTATTTTGCCTTTTTATTACTATAATTATTGTCATTTGTTGAATTTTTTTCTTTCCATCAAGTGAACAGATAGCTACACAAAATAATCTGTCTGCTTACATCACTGATTTCCTTGACAAAACATGAGAAATACTCAATAAGTTTCACAGTCAGTTCAGTATCCTAATCACACAGCAGCACTGCAGTACTTTTGAAAGGGAGAAAAAGACATAAGTGCAAAGTGATGACCTGAAAAAAAATTATGTACAAAATTATGCAGCAAAATATGAACTAGAAGGTGCTGACACAAATATCACAGTGTTAGATACAGTTTCTTGACCCTGTCCTCCAGTGGGGTCATGTGGGATACCACCAAACATGATAAGGTGTCCTCTGCCAAGAACTAAGGAGTAAAGAAGGGATGGTTGAGGAGGTAAACCAATACAAGTTTGTAAACCATTTGCTTGGTTAACAGGCCACCATCTAGCCTCCTTGTGTGAAACCACATGACTGATATCCAGCATGTGTGGTATAACAGTACTACGTGATGGTGAAGGCTTTATTGGGGTTGCAACACTAGGTTCTTGTTGACGTGACAATTCTCTCAGTCTCTCCTTCATCCTTGATAAAACCTGAAGTCTGCGTTCTCTATCACTCGATGCATTTGGTCTAATAGAAGGTCGTGGTCTTCCTCTCCCTGGCATGCCTTGGCCACCATGTACACCCTGAATATTTCCGTCATCATTTTCATCGCTGCTAGATCCTGCTTGGTCTGCTGGATGGATTCCTGGTCGAAGAAATCCACGCTGACCATTAACATTTGGTTCTAACTGATGGCGTTCAACACATGGATGTTCATGTGGCTGCACTTCAGGATGTTGTACTGGGGGAATCCAAACATTTGCTGGCTGTCTTCTTACTGAGCCTGGTACCAAAAGCTGAGACATATTGCCTCCAGCAGCAGCACTGCTAGTTCCACGAGTTGAGAGAACTACAACACTATTCCCCACTTTACAAGCTGGGTTATACCACATCTGTGAAGGCATATGTTCTGACTCCTCTACATGAATTTGTTCCCAATGCCACTTTGCACTTCGGTTGTATATGTTATCAGGTATTGTCAAAAGCCATATATCACTGTAAAGTTTGTTAGAGCCTCCACACCCAGCAAGGATTAAAACATGTCTATCATCTAGTTTAATCTGTGAGTGACCATATCTGGGTTTAGGCACTAGCTCTGACACTACAGGTTTGAACCAATACTGCCTCACAAGGTCTAAACAGAAGACATCATTTGTACTTGCAAATGTTCCTTCTTGTTTTTGTAATCCACCAAATACCACCATAACACTACCAAGTACAGATGCTGAATGTCCAGCTGTTGGTGGGGGTGATCCAGGATAATATAGTTGAGTCCATCGGTTACCTATGATGTCATATACATGCAATTCACTGAACAACACCCACTGCTGGTGTAAAGGATACAGAGAAGGGTGAGTCCAACCACCAAATAACACAAGACAATTGTTCCATGTTACCATTGAGGCATATGCCTTTGGTGATGGGTAAGTTCCAGTGGTCAAAAGGCGTGTCCATTCATGTAATCCTAAGTCAAAACGCCACAGATCATTAAAGGTTGTATTAGTTGATGTGCAGCCTCCAAAAACATACATTGATGACTCAAATACACATGCAGAATGAGAGTAGCGTCTGCTAATTGGGATGATATGGCTTGGATATGCAGGACTATACCACTTAACACAGCCCACCTTTAGTGCTGAAAAAAAGCGGGATTTTCTTTTCTCTACTACACCTTGGCAACAAGTATACCATCGATGACACACCTGAAATGAAAATGAAAAAGGTCATTAACATAAAGCTCATGAGCAGTATAACACTTATCATAGAAAAATAAAACCAAATCTAAGTACAAAAGAATATTACTCTGCATAAAGACAGTATCAAATTTGGGTTCCTTAATTGTACTGAAAAACAAAGAATTATGTATGTACATTACTGTGCCCATAAATCTAATCTTATTTTCATTATGAATACAGTGGAAAAGATCCTCAGAACTGTCAACAAAAATGAAAATAAGTATCACATAAAAAATAATTGAAATAAGTATAAAATGAAACTGACTGAAATAGGAAACTAAGGAGAATTGATTATATATATATATATATGTGTGTGTGTGTCCAACAAATGCTGAATGAAGCAAGGTGAACTTAGACTTTCACATTCATTCATGCCTCTTCAAACATAATAATTTTGCACATGAAACTGTCATAGAGACTTGCATTTTTAGTAAACCATTTGTTATGTATGGTCATCTCTTATCTTAAATCTGACATACCCTTACCCTGTGAAAACACCTTTACTGTATCTGGTTTTGCTTGCATGGTCCATCCCCTCTCTGAATTTCAAATGTACCAACAAATCTTCATAATCAAGTGTGGAAGGTAAGACCTAAATGAGTGTCAAGTGAGCTGCCCTTTGCATATTTTATCATTTGTTTTACCTACACCGAAAAATTAATTTCTGGTAATCACAGTATTATGTTTTACCTTACAGATTAAATTTTTCCTTGTTATAATCAAAGTGATTCATTGATCATTTTTTTTTTCATTACAGCAAAATTATAAAAGTCATACCAGTCAGTCAGTGTTTTTATGGTCAGGCAGGCACTGGCAACACTGCCACCACTAATGCAAGAAACATCTCCAGCCTCACCTTGGTCAACTTTCAATGCCAGAAGAGCCAGTGTCCATTAGATCACTCTACATATAATCTAGAGATAGATCATCATCCTCAAGTAGGTAATTCAGGATCAAAGTGTGCCTGGTCCTCTACATCTAGGTAAAAGCATATCAATTTCCTCCCCTAGGAAACACAATAATGAGGTCTCATTGGCATGGCTAGAGGATGACATACTGAAGAGAGAAATTATCGCTCACTGCCACCTCAGTCATCAACCAGGTTTGGCTGGCAGCTTTGAAATAAAAGTGCAAAACTCGGTGTAATTATCTATACAGATGAGTCACCTGAGTTCTGTACAAATCCTTCTAGAAGAGTTAAAGGATTAATTAATCCTCCATTTCCACTGATATGCATAACACACACTAGTACTGCCTAGTCTAGTATTGTTCAATAAAATATAAAGCTTGGAATTGTGCTCTGCAACTGTTGTTGTACTCTATAAACATGACATTACCACTGCAGTACAAAATCACATATTATTCAAGGCTATAAACATTACTTTTACCTTACTTTCTGCATTCTTGTCAAAATATACCAGACACACACATTAGCAACTCCCTACAAACAGTTATCACATGCTATCATTAGCAACTCACCACAAATAATTTTGGTGCATTTCTACAATAAATCTTGGCTGGTAATGGAGTTTACGTGGAATTTTCATAGGTTCTGCTGATTTTCTGCCAATGTTCAAGTGGTAAAAGTCCAGTCTACCTATGCATTTCCATTAGCTTTGGATATTACATGCTTTTCTTCAGCAATTTTGTTCTGTATTCAGAGTTTAGGGATAACAAATATTGAACATTATGATAAATCTTGACTGCTAGGGTTTTAATGGGTTCTGTAGATATATTACACGTGTATTCTAGTTTTGTATTAATTGACTCCCCGGTTCCCCTTGTGTACTACTATTGCCTTCTTTAATAACATTCAATACAAAATATGGAGCAGTTATCAGCATGTATTTCTGTAATTCCAATGTAGAATATGAGACCCCAACATCATAAGCAGCCATTTCTCAAAGCTAGTTACAATGTAGACTAAAACAGGTATTTAACAAACATATAATGTTCTGCAACTGTTATTGTATTCTCTGATACAATAGCACTGCACAACAAAATCACTCAATATTCAGAGGTATCAGCACTGCACAGCTGAACTGGTACACTAATACTATCATTAATCTAGATATAAATTTAATTCAATCAGATTTTAAGTTCCAACTGTATATGTTTCAATTCTCAAACATTACCTGTGCCAAAAGCTCAACCAAGAGGGTAAGATCAAGTTCTGATTGCGATAACTTGTGTGTGACTTATCCGATCCCAAGATGGAATCTGAAAAGAACTGATAGATTTTTAGGGTGAATCAATTTCAATTTCTCGGTGAACGTGACCCTAAAGAAATTAAGGCTGACATCACTATGACAAGTAATTCATGCCCTTGTCTCAAAGTTCTTACCTGTCTGCAAGACCTTAAATCATTATATGGAGAAATAAGGCATAAAATATACTCCAGAATTTCCTCTGGTAGATCATTAACGCTAGCCATGATTATAATTATCTTAGTTTCAATTCATGACAATCAGACTCCAGTCCACTTCACAGAGGTGTGGCTACCACACACCTCACCAACTGGGAACCAACTTTTGATTATTAATCTACTCTTTAAAGTCTGCATTATTCAATAAATTTTTTATCTAAAGTAATATTAATCTCCCAAGAAAAGAGTATAAATCATTTGCTTTTTATATAATTTTAGATTTCACTTGGATGAAGGAATATGGTATGTATCCCAAGCCTGATCAAAATACAATGATCAGCGAGGCTAAAATAAATTTAGTATCGCAGAACATATAGCAATCAGGATAAAAGTTTATGCACACTCAGTAAAAATTGGGGGAAAAAATACTGGTTTAAGGATTCTCACAGTAATTGCATCATATTTTTTCTATCAATACTTAATAAGATAATCGAAAAAATAATTACAAAAAAAAAAAGGCTTCGAGTACACCAGGATGCTTTTCAGAACAACTTTTCCTACCTCCGCTTAGATATTACACGTCAAACTTTTCCTTATACATAAGAAAAAATTGTCTCAGAATATCTCTACTGAAAAAAAATAACAACTAAGCATTAAAGAAACCACGCAATAAATTCACTATATAAAAGGAAAATCATAACACTTCTGATGAGTTAAAATTGTAATCTACAAAAATCATAATTATTTATTAACTTTAGAAGGAAATATTCTCCTCTGCAAATGCTTATTTGCTTATTAAAACTAATTCATATTTTCAGGGAAGTGTTACAGTAATTTATTTTGAAAATTCTGTATATATTTCATGTTATAACCCAGCTACCAACAATTGTTTACTATTGATGTTATGAACACTTGTCGAATCGAGATCAAAGTTGGTTGTATGTAATTCGTCAGAAAGCAACGAAAAAATGTCTTTTGTCACTGGTAAGTCACATTTTTACTTATGAGGGACCTCTTCTAATACTCTTTAAAAACAAGAATGCAAAGAAGTGTTGGCAGAAAGCAGAATAGTCCAGGAGACACAAGGATGTCACACTAGTGGCTGGAACAATAATTACCGATGTGCTACTGGCGTCCCAGAGGACTGCATAGGACAGTCGCCCCACGTCATAATGTAAAGAGAGTGATCTGGGCCAATGTTCAGTGTAACCAAACCTTCAGATTCACTCATTTAAGCCTCTGTCCTTTAACCATAGCATATGATAGGTTTGGTTGAACATAGGCCTAGAATTCTCTTTACATGTCCTGAAGGGTGACTGTCCTCTCGGACTCTGGATGCTGTATACTTCTGGTGTGACAGATCCCAGAAATTAAAGGAAATATATTAAAAAAACACAGTATATGCCACCCAAAATTCATTCTGCCAGTCATCAGGCACCTCACAATACATACATTAAAAATCCTTACCAACCAATCAACAACACAATCAACCTCTATTTTAACATAGTCAGCTGCAATACCATCCTCTCCAGCCGCCTTGCCAGATTTCATCTTATGCAGAGCTTTTGCACCTCCTCCCTACTCCATGACTCTCTCACTTTGCATAAGATAGTTAGATGATAATATACATGCTTATGTAAAATATTAAAAGTAGGGCTGTGTTTATATTGTTTCAATTAAATTAGATGTAGTATGAACAGGTATGATTTTACTTTGCAGATATACAATTGATGATGCATGGTTTTGGTGATTGCCGTAGACCATTGCTAGAGACTGCAGCAGTCATAGAATCTATTGTTCACCAACAGATGACCATTTTCCTACATCAGGTTGGTACTTAACATTAGTTGCAGTAGCATGATTGAGGACAAGTACATGTATGTATGTATTCAGGAGGACACAAAGTTTGCTTGGAATAAAGTGATTGAAGTAGTGTGGTTTACACAGGGTGATGTGCTGTCATTGGACTAAACAAGGACATAAGAAACAGTCAATAGGGAAATGATGGAAAGATTTGTATGACCTGGTTACGGATAGTTGCTCTGGTTTCATTGCATTTCACAGAACACTTATAGAGTGGATGTGAGTGACTAAGGTCATTTCTTCATCAGTTACTATTGCTCTAGTGCCCTGCCCACTCACTTTGGGCCTTTAAGGAGAGGCAGGCTGCCTACACTCTGGCCCCAGGTTGCTGCAATCAACAAAAGGGGATCTTTGGTAAAGCCTTTACATCAGAACATACATTGTTCACACTGAACCTATGTAAACTGTTTTACCATTGTGCACCAGAAGGTTGAATCCAGGCTACCAAGAACTGCAGATATTGTCTGGGCCAATGTATTGGTGGCCTGCCAACCCCCTACAGGTCCACAGTGAATAGGTGGGGCCATGGAGCTGTAGACAGCAGTTCCAGACATCGGTGATCCAGGGGTATGCTGTATGCCTGCTGGTCACCACTATCACAGTGTCTTTGTTAAAAAGAAGAGTAGAGAGTGATACCAGATTCATTAGAAAGAAAAAGTAAGGCCTTCCAGTCCTCCCCTTTCATTTCAACCTTGAAGACATGTCAGCCCCACCCCTACCTGCATATTTAGCACTCCACCAGGCTAAACATAAATATACTTATGTTACTTGTGTATTTTCTTTTACATACCAGTCTATCACTATAAAGAAAAAAAAATTCATATTTTTTCTTAACTGTGCATACAGTTTTGGACTTTACAGCCAATCCTCCTGTTTAAGGGATAAGGGATGAAAAGCCATTCTCTCCTAGAGGCAGATTCATAAGAGCCTCTACTAATTTTTTCAGTCCCTTCTGAACTTTTCTTTACAGAAAACCATTTCTGAAACCCTTAGATTTATAGGTCCAAGGCACAGACTCCAAAGGGTATTGAATGATATGGGTTAGTAACCAAGTTTGGCCTCTTGAAGCTTTGTACTGTTGTGTCATAGGCTTGGAAGGGTTGCTTAATAATTGCTAGGGCTATTTGAATGTGCACCTACCATCCTAATAGATATTATTGTTGCCAAAAAGGGGTGAAACTATGGTGGATACACCATACTTGATGGGAAAAATGGTATTTTGACCTCAGTGATCAAGGTCCCTGTGCTTCTGGTTGAGAATTGGTGTTTTATACGTCTAAGTCTGAATTTTTTTATTTTTCTTCGTTATATCCTCAGGCAACAGAAATTGCGGAGCAGAGGGGAACAAGAATTGTTGGCCCTGAAGACATCCTTTTTGTGATGCGTAAAGATCCACTTAAGCTTCAACGTCTTGTTCATTACATGGGTAAGTCATTCATAACACTACTTCTTACAGTCTTTAAATGATATGATCATGGAATTATGATATCCCTTGGTATGAGGTGGTAGAAAATCTGTTGGTTTTATCTTGCTAATTTGTATTATATATATATATTTTTTCTTTTTTTTTTTCATACATATTTGCCTTTTCCCACATTAGTGATGTAGCGTAAAGAACAGAGGACTGAGACTTAGAGGGAAATTCCAGCCCCCCGCTCCCTCCCCTTTTAGTCGCCTTTTACGCCACGCAGGGAATACGTGGGAAGTATTCTTACACCCTATCTCCAGGGATAATATATATATGTGTACATGTGTGTATGTGTATGTAGGTATATGTGTGTATGTGTATGTAGGTATATGTGTATATGTTGATATGTATATATGTATGTGCGGTGCATATGTGTGCATGTATGTATATATGTGTGTATATGGGGGGATGGGTTTTTCTTCGTCTGTTTCCTGGCGCTACCTCGCTGACGCGGGAAGCAGCGATCGGGTATAATAAAAGAATATATATATATATATATATATTTGTGTGTGTGTGTGTGTGTATCAACTCTAGCACATTTTGCGTAAAATCTCGTAGATCAAGGCTTACAGTAGATATATTATAATTGATTATTCTAGTCTTGTATAGTCAATGTTTAAGTCAACTATATAAATGCTTGTGAAAAGAATTTGATAGAATCACTATGACCACGAAAATTAACTATGGTTGCTGTGTAGGATATCATAATGGCCGGCAAAGAGAGGCTCTGGAGTACCACTGTAATATTAAGAAGCACACTCCTAATGTAGATCTGGTGTGAGCTGTGATGAATGGTGGGAGGGCAGAACAAGTCACAAAGATGAGCAATTGACTAGTACGCTAAAATGGGTGGGTTTCCTTATACACTGGTCAGGGTGGGTTGGTCAGTACAAAAAGAGAAGTGGGATATCCTTATACAGGTAAGGGTGGGCTAGTCAGTACACAGGCATGTAGAGATTAGCCATTACAAAGACAGTAAATCCCCTTAACCACCCCGACTGTCACTCTAAGTGAAGACCAAGTTGCTCTGGTAACTTTAACTTAACATAAAGCATATCATTCTCCTGTTGGGAGAAATATTGACTCTAATGTCAGATTTCATCTTCTTTGACGTAATACACTGTGGTGATTATGCTTTAGATAATAATCAGAATTTATTTCTAGGTAAGTAAGCAAGTAAATCAGTAATTCCGAATCTCTCTCCGAAAAAGAGAATTTGATTTTCTGTTGGTTATCCAAGGGCCTAATAGCCTGAGAGGCCCTGGACACGAGAAGATCTGACATTACTTATATTATCATTCCTTTATGATTTCATGATTATGTCAAACATATCAGGTATTTGGAAATGTTCAAAGCTTGTGTTGTTATATTTAGAAATTAATACTGAGTATACTATAAATGGCTTCATTATATCAGTCAAAGTACCTAAGTGAGGGAGGGGGAAGCAAGAATATTTTGGTCCCAGGGTCTTACAATCCTTAATACTCCACTGATGACAGGAACCTGTTGCAAGCGAAGGATTGCACACTTATGACCTGTACCAAAGTGCATGACATTGTTCGCATGGATAAGAGGAATTCGTTCTCGCTTTTGAAACTACGAACAGGAAGGTGAGTTGTTCGTGGAAGGTAAGGTGTGTTAAGGAAAACAGAAGCAGAACTCAGCCACAATCAGTACGAAACCAATTTCACATCGGTGTGTTTTACACCATCGTTGATTATCTGATTGCAGAGTTGGACCAGCAAAAGGCTTTGTATTAAGCTGTCGATACCCGCGTCAGTGTGCTGACTGACGAGAGCATTGTTGAGGGAAATGATACCACTGAAATACGTCAAATGGCTGCAAGGTTGCAACAGGCATATCCAGAGGACCTGGAGGACTGCTTCCCTAATGAATTCCTTCATTACGTTCAGTACAAAAAGGGAAAGTCACAAGTGATGAAAGCACCTTTTAAATGCACTTCGTGAACTAGACACTTCACAACTGGATATGCTTTTCCTAACAGATGAGATGCTTTGAAAACTTATGTGACTATTATGGCGTCAAATGCTAAAGGGGACTGGGGTGCAATATATGTAAAACTTAAATTCCACATGAGCTTTACTGACTGTTAACCCTGCATGCTATCGATGCCGTTACCAGCTTCTGCAAGATCTGTGTATAATGTTATAATATCTTGTCTATTACTAAGTGTGAGGAATTGATGGTTTCGATATAGTGTCTGGGGCTCCAAGGTATCTTAACTTTCACGGGCTTGTCATCCGTTAAAGTACGGATAAAGTAATGTGTATAAATTTAATTCTGTTTCATTTTGTATCATTGTCATTCATACGTGTTCTTTGCTTTGATAGTGCCCTTTGATCATATGGCTGGCATATCTGTCCAACCAAGGAAGATATATTTGAGAAATATTACTCTCCCGGACTGATGTGGTGCCAATCTAGCGCGAACGCAATATCTAATACTGTATATATTTTAGCTGTCGTCTGCTCTAATGTCATTTTGTTTTGATAGTTTCAGCAAAGAAGGTGGTGGTACATATCATGACATAGGTTTACGTGGATAGAAGACCCGCTCTTCTTGCAGAAAAATTAGAGTATACACAATCATCTCAAGTTCCATAGAATTTCGAAAATTTCCAAAAGTTATTGTTAATGGTTACAATATCACATAAAAACCGCATATTCATCTATACAGTGATGAAAATCAAACTGAGCTTCAATAATCAGATAAGATAGTTTCTCATTAAGCTCATTTTACATATTGTGTCACTCACTAAAATTTTAGTATGCGGTAACCGTTCTCTACACTCTCATTTACAAGCTTCGAGCTTAGCCAAAAGATGGCGTTAGTGGCAATCTTTGAAAACTTCATAAAGATTTTGCTAACCCGGGGAAGTTACACTTCTTAAATGAATTTTCCTTTGTTCAAGTTTGTGACGTTTGTGTCAGTTAACCCGGAGCACTGGCAACATAAGGATGTATCCAGTGTGTCTGTTTGTACAATTGTTTTAAACCCGTTTTAAGGTAGTGTTACTGTGTGAAAACCGTTGACATACCAGTTGATATAAGAACAATTACTAATAATCCTAAAGCAACCCCACTTGGTGTACAGATACTGTAAAAATGCAAACATTCAGTTCTTGACGCCATGACGATTTCAAGCGTTCGTCACAATAGGTAGCAAATGGAGGCAAAATACTATAATGTTCTGTATTTAGAATGAGACGTCATACTGAGGATATTGGATGACCTTGACGGGGTAAGCAATTTTTCACTGAAATCATAGACAAGTTTGACGCAAGCGGTGAATCACTGAACGAGACCTCGAAACCCAGGACGCAAGTGGGTGGAGTTGTTTCCGTATAATTTATTTTCAGATCCTTATTATGATTTACTTCTGGTGAATCTTATAGACAACATAAGTGAATATATTATCAATAGATCACATGATTCCATGTTGATATATTTACTTCGTGTATGTTTATTCAAAAGTAACGCTAGATGTTTGAGGATCATTTTGGTGAAGAAAATGGAATCTCTCTCTCAGATAGAACGTATCTAATAATAAAAAAAAAAAATGTAAATTTGTTTAGCGGTAAGGTGAAGCACATCGAGACCCTGAAACTCAGCTGAGCGGGTGGGAGTCACCCAGCCTAGGACCTGAGAGTGTTAACACGCCTCTGGATTCCAGCCGAAGTTTTCACGTAAACTTTTACACGTTGTATTTAGATTTTTGTGACGTCTTCTGATGTTGTTACGTTTCTGTTCCATGATAGGTCTGCCAGATTACGAATACTTCAAAATATTTTTATGTAAGCACAGAAATGTACGAAGATCCTATTACTTTCTACGGTTCACTCTAAATAATGCATCCTGTGCATTACATACGCCGAGATTATAGTAATATCTTAAGCATGTGGAGTCCACTCACAGGTAATAGTTTTTCATACGTTTTGTGGATTGAGGTTTACATTATGTTTATACTATCCCATAACGTATTATAGGATGCGATCTTGATAATTCTTCTTTCTTAACAATACTGCCCTTCTTTATGACCCCATGATATTCCTTACATTTAGTAACCCATTGTCTTTTACTACACCTCCGGGTCGTCTTCAGGTGTACCCCGTAGTTGTCTTTTACTTTACCTGCAGGTTGCTTTCTACTGTACTTCCAGATTGTTTTCTGCTGTATCTGCAGGTTGCCTTCTGCTGTACCTCCAAGTAGTCTTCAGCTGTACCTTTAGGTTGTCCTCTTCTGTGCCTCTAGTTTGCCGCTAGGGCTTCTTCTGTTGTACTTAAACAGTTAGGTTAGGTTTTCTTGAACCTCCAGGTTGTCCTTAGCTATATACCTATGTCGTCATCATCTTTACCTTAAGGCTGTCTTCTGCTGCACCTCCATAATGTTTTCTGCTGAACCTCCAGGTTGACTCCTGCTGTACCTCCAGGTTGTCTACTGCTGTAGTACAAGGATGTATTCTACTGTAACTCCAGGTTGGACTACGCTGTACACCCAAATAGTCATCTGCTGTACCTCCAGGTCGACTTCAGCTGCACATCCAGGACAGGACCCCTGAGAAGAATTCTATCACGGGGTACAAAGTTTCTTTCGGGCCCTCTTCCCTTCCCCATTAGTCATCACTACAGTTTTATGCCATGGGCTGTAAGGCCAAAAAGGGTATGGAAGATGAGAGGCGGGAGGGATGGAGCGCTTAGTTGATTTTCTACATTTTCTGAGATCCCAGAAAATTCCCGGGGCCCCTTTTGGACTCACGGGCCCGGGTACGATGTACCCCCTGCAGCACTCCTCTCAGAGGCCCTGATCCAGGATATTTTTTCCTTTATCCCCAAGATGTCGTTGCTTGTACCTCCAGGTTGTCTTCTAGTGTATCTCCAGCGTGTGTTCTGCCGCACCTCCAAGTCATCATCTGCTATACCTCTAGGTCTTTTTTTTTTTTGTGGGAAGGGCCTAAAGGGTATCTCACCTTGTACAACCAGGCTGTCCTCTGCTGTACACCCAGGTCGTTATCATCTTTACCTCCAGGTCGTCATATGCAATACCTCCAGGCTGTCTTTTACTGCACTTCGAGGTAATTTACTGCTGTACTTCCAGGATGTCTTCTTCTGTACCTCCATGTTGTTACGTGCTGTATCTCCGGCTTGTCTTCTAATGTAACTCTTTGAAGTAATCTGTTGTTTCTAAAGGTCGTCGTCTGCCGTAACTCCATTCTGTCTTCTCTTGGACATCTAGGTCATCTCCTGCTCTATCACCTTAGTTGTCTTTTGTTGTACCTCCAGACTGTCTTCTGCTGCTCCTCCATGTCTTCTGCTCTATCTGCATTTTATATATTGCTATGCGTCAAGGGTGTCTTTAACTGTGACTCCAGTCTGTCGTCTGTTGTACATCCAGGTCGCCATCTGTTGGACATATAGATCGTATGCTGTGCCTCATGAACGAATTCTGGTGTAACTTAACGTTGCCTCCTAATGTACGTCCAAGATGTCTGCATTATCTCCAAGTTATCCTCTACTATACATCAGGAGCATCATCCGCTTTACCTCTAGGTCGTCTTCTGCTGTACCAACAGGTTGTTTTCTGCTGTACCTCTAGGCTGTCTACTGTTGTACCATTAGGTTGATTTCTGTTGTACCTCCATATTGTCTTCTGCTTTACCTCCAGGATGTCTTTTGTATTTCCAGGTTTCCTTCCAATATACTTCCAGGTTGTCTCCTGCAATACCTTCAAGTTATCTGTTGCTGTAGTCCCGGATCGTTATCTGTTGTGCCTCCAAGATGTCCTCTGTTCTTCCTCCAAGGTATTTTCTGTTGTTCTTTCATGTTTTTTTCTGATGTATATCTCCTCTATGTCATTAGCAGCAACCCCTGTTTTTCTATTGCTGTACCTCCATGTCATCTTCTGCTGCACCTCCTGGTTGTCTTCTGCTGTACCTCCAGGTTGTCTTCTGATGTACCTGTGGGTCATCTTTTTGTTGTACCTCCAAATGATCCGCTGCACCTCAATCTTTTTCTATTGTATCACCAGGTTCTCTTCTGTTGTACCTCCATTTTGATTTTTCTGCTGTACCTCCAGGATGATTTCTATTGTACCATCATGTTCACTTCTTTACTTTCAGTATCTCTTCTGCTGCACTTCTCCCTCTCATATTACTGTATCTTCAGTTGTCTTGTGGTGTCCTTCCAAGTTGTCCTTTGGTGTGAATTCTGTTTCTACCTCCAATCTGTCGTCTGCTATACTTTAAAGGTCGTCATCTGCTGCACCTCTCTAGTGTCGTCTGCTGTATCTCTTAGGTGACATCTGCTGTACCTATCAAGAGGCGTCCGCTATACCTCTCTAGTGACCTATGCTGTACCTTTCTAGTGAAAGGGTCCATAGGTATAAGCCCAACCCTACTATAGTAATTAACTAAAAAATGAGTAACATTTATTGGTAAGTTAAAAAGCTATCCATTAGATAGAACAGAAATCGAGACACCTGGCATCAGGTTTATACTCGTCAACAATGACCCAGGCAAACTACCTGTTCGATGGTCAAACTACTGGTCATGACATAGTTACCTGGCCCTGCCCACTCCACCAGGTCATAAGTCCCCTAACCTCAGGTCAAGCGAGACGGAGGTCACGTACAGTGCAGTACAGCTTGTGTGCGATATGTTACATATAGACCGTGATCAGATCCCGGAAAATTGTAGCGTGATATTTTCAACGAATATTTGATGTGGTGGAGAGAAAAAGAAAATCAGATACGTTTCAAGTGATGAAAAGTATGATTTTGTAGAAAAGATCGAGAGAATGAGTCATTTTTGTTTGTAAACTAACTTGACTGTGCTAGAAAATGGGAAATGTAAAAATATTTAACGCAACCTCCACTCTCGTTTGGGTCAGGTCAGTGTGATGTGTACTTTGGAAACAACAACTGCCCCAGAGCTCATGCCTGTACTCACTTGTTACTCGTCTACCAAACAGTGAGTAATGAATTATGATTGGAAACTGTGGAGAAAGTCTGTAAAGTGAGAATAAACACCAGAAAATTGCCAGATTATTCAGAGTTGGTGAACAAAATGGTGATATATTTATACAGTATAGAGATGGCAGAGTGCGTGAGTATAATATAATATTAAAAGATAAATACAGTGGGTAAATATAGTGTGACCACTTGGAAGTATTGTAAAAGTGACGAATCTCGTGAAAGTCTCGTCACTCGTGACTGATGGCTGTCA